>JABFPM010001584.1:1678-19643 GCA_022817325.1 Idris sp. 1 HC-2018
CCAGTTTGCAAGTAGTGATTAAATAAAAAAAGTCGGACGTGCAACATTTAACATTTGCTCACTTGCCAACGTTTACCTTCTTTTTTATTTTTTCTAACTAATTACAACATTTTCTTTCTTTTTTTTTTAAGATGAGGACGAGACATGGACGGTTTAATTGATTTGCGCGCATTTTTGAAATTTTTGTATAATAATAAAACTGCGTGCATAAAATTAATTCTCCTTGGTCCAGTAATTATAATTTTGCAATTAATATTGACAGAATTATTTCGCAAATCATATCACCGTACGAGTCTTTCCAGTTTTGTTTTTTTCTAATGTGAATTTTGTTATGAAAAAAAGAAGACATCACTGGTCAACATTTATTAACTGAACTTTGAATGACACTTCTCACTTCAAATGCTGTTTTCTTTTTTCCATGCTCATAAGTTTTTTTTTGTTTTTTTTTTGTTTTTTTTTTCTTATCTACTTTCAACATTTTTCTTTTTCTTTTTCTCTATTTATTGAGCAAGTATCTAATTGCGTTCCCTTCACCTAACTAGCGTTTCTAAGATTTATTATCTATGCTTTTTGTATTTTTAGTATTACATTTGTTGAACCGTGTCGAGGTCAAATAGCGGTGGGTTAATAATATTAAATATTGGTGTTTAGTCATCACATATTACAGAAAATTGGTGTATTAATTATCCAAGGTTTACGACTAATTTTTCAAGTCAAATTTAGTTTAACAAACATCATTTAGTGAGTAGAAAAAAACTGCTAAAACGATAAAATATGTATATTCATAATAGAATTTATCTTTAACTAACGAATCCAATTAAACTAAATTAATTAATTTTATTTTTATTATATCGCAATTCAGTCTTTTTCAGATATGCAATTAAAAAGTTCGTTGTTAACTGAAAATACAAGAATATAATATTTTGTGATATATTTTTGTACACTTTTTTTATGACTGACTGCAGAGTGTTTTATTTAAAAAAATATTAAAAAGTTAATTTCAATTAAAAAATTTAATTAAATTTTAGCAAAGTATTCAATTAATTAGAACCCATAAAAATCACCCACATCCCAAGTTGAAAAAGCTATTATATATACTAATAGGATTAAGAATTATATTAGATTTGTCAAAAATGTGCCAATATTTGTTTAATTTCACTGCTCTTTAGCTTTCTATGAATATTGAATGATTTTTAATATAACTTTTTGTTGTTTCTAAATAATAAGCCTAGAATGATGAAAAGAATTCAATCCATACATTTCAATGACATTAATTACATCAAGTCAGTCAAGACTGTTTTACTAATAGACTAGATTTAATTTTATCATTATTATTATTTTTTTATATTCTTTTGACAATTTTACAGGTATTGTCAGTTTTTTATTCGAAGATATGCACATTCAAACCGTATGAACAAATTATATTTAAGTTTGTTGAGAAAATTAATTTTGAGACTAATCAGAGATGAATATTTAATTAAAAATAGTTTGTTTGCATGTAAAAAGTTGCTTCTTAAAAAAATTAAAAATAATATACTGTTTAAAAATATATTATATATATTTGTAGTTTTATTTTAACAAAATGTTGATTAACAGAAGAAAAAAAGGTTTACATTTATATTAAAGCTGAATGGAAGAAATTCTGTTTACGTGATACTTATAAAATTGATTTTAATTAAAAAAAATTAAATTTCATTTGGTTTTTTTTTAATTATTATTATGCATATTTCATTATATATAAGTTAAATAGACTTTGTCAGTACCAGCTAGCAAAAGTCACTAATAAATTAATATATTTTTATATTTCAAAATCAGAGTTTGTAATTAATACAACTTATTGATAAACATTTTTCTTAATATATGTGCACATTAAACGTCAATTAAACATTGAGTTATTTTTAGTCTCGTGATACTCAATCGTGCACAAAACATATTAATTCAATACATTTTGACCAAATTGATTAACTTGCAATTGCTAGCATTTTTATAATCGTTAAAATATAAAAATATACATAATAGTGAATTGCATTTAGAAAATTTTATATCCCGCAGAAGAAAGATATAATATTGAAAAAAGTTATAAGCAAAAATACTGTTCATTACTTTTTATATATCAAACTACAGTGTGGAACTATTTAGCTTTAAACTATTATACAAACTATATTAAACACAATTTTATTTTTAAATGCAAAAATGTAGAAAATAATTTAATTATTGTATAGTATTGGCAAAAATCTTAAAATTATGTTATTTATTAAAAAAGTGTGATTTCGCTAAAGTAAATAAAGAGGGTTTGTCAGTTAACTCCCAGAGGGGAAAAGACGATACTGGCAGAAAGGCTTTAGAAAAAATAAAATTATTGGCAGTTTCAGGCGTTCAAATTCAATTTAGCCTGCAGAACAATAATTTCTAAAAGCAAATTGAATCTTTGGTTTTGTTAAAATTTTTACTCAAGTTTTGTGAATTTTTTTGTTTGTTAAATATATATATTTTTTCAATTTAACTTTGCTCCTTTAGTAATTTTTAACACCTTTATTTTTCTTTGAAATCTATAGAGGTAGCAATTGCACTGCTTTTCTAATACAAAATCAAATTTATCTCGGAAGTGTTGATTAGAAAATGTTTTTTTTCAGTTTACGCAAACAGACAATTTATATATTATTATATAAAAATCCTACAAAAAAGGAACTTGAACATTATAAAATTATGCATTCATGTTTTGACTATCTTTGATTTCACATGGCATTAATTTTGCATTATCTTATGGCTTTTACAGATAAGAATTTTTTCTTTTTGATTCATCGATGATCGCAGTTCACAAATTTATAATCACTGATATAAAGAACAATAATTAACGTGCGCTACATACAAAATCAGTTTAAAAGCGACTTCTAAGTACAATAAATTATTACACACAAAACGAAGCGCATTTTTTTAGTTTTTTTCTAAATATTATTATTTACTAAAGTTATGTTAAAATAACATAACAGTCAGACGTTAAATTCTTTGATTCGCAAAATCATCAACTAATCAAATTAAACAATAATACAGTAGTAACAATTTACGTAGTTCTAACTTACAAAGTTCTAAATATATATTTCACTGAAAAACGTAAATTTTTTGTCTATCCAATTGCACAAATAGTCGCATCTTCGATCAAACATAATTTTTTATTAACTTAAGGAATATCTTTTTAAATCGTTGATTTTGTTTGAACAATTTTCGTACCATTATTTTTAACTGAAATCGAGCGTAGAACAATTTTTAAAGAAAGAAAAAAACTTTAATCTGATTTTTTCGTTGATCGAGGACTCTTCGCATAGAACGCCACTTTCATATATTATTTTTTTAATATATATATATAAATATAACAGTAACGCTGAAAAATTGACGATGATACACCTAACAGTTTCCTAAAAGTTCATAGCATCATCCAGTAGTCTTTTCAACATTTCTTAATCAAATCTTAATATTAATAATTTTACTGCCTTCGCTTTTGTTGCAAAATATATATTTATATCATAGGTATACATATAATTCTCAAAAGGAGTATAAAAAAAGAATAAGAAGAAAAAAAAATAAAAAACGAAACTAAATAACTTGCATATTATTCAACCAGACATATCCTTTCAAAAATATGAAATTCTCGTCATTAAACCCGTATAATAATACCTACAATAATAGCTCGTGAAAGTGCTAAGTTAATGTACACATAAAAAAAACGCAAAATGAATAAATCGTAAGTTAAGATCAAATTAAAAAATTGTGGTCAAAAATAAATCACAAATTTTTGCAAACTAAGAAAAATATTTGAATCGAAGTTAATTAGTTTTTCTCAGTATTAAATTAAAATTCATTGAACAAGAAAATTTCATTTAAAAAAATGTATGAAAATGGATAAAAACTTATATATTACATTATAAAATTCATCAATTAATTCACTCTGTTTACCAGAGTGGAAGCAATTTTATAATTCAATTTCTTCTTCTACCAAAAATTATATAATAGAGTTTAATTTATTTTTCCAGAAGAAAATTGATTAAATATAAAAAAAAAAATTTAAAACTATTAGAAGTTAAAATCTTAAATTTTTTTCTCTACTCCTTTTTAATAAGTCATTCGTATTTTAATACGTAGACCAGCGTTTATCATCTATACACCTATACATCTAAACACTGTTTTTAATTATCTGTGCGTCCATATTTTATTATTGAATCGTTGTTAAATCCGTTATATCGCTATTTGACCGCGAATGATATGCAAGCAATTACATTTATAATTCATTACTTTTCATCACCATTTATTAATTAGTTATTTTGCTGGATATATTATATATAAATCACCCGGACTCCTTTAGAGATGTCTAAGTACAATGAAACTCATAATATATATGTACACCTCGTCTAAAATCGTCATTTTTGACAAGCACACTCGATGTCATAATTTCTAAGACAGATTTTACACATACACAAACAAAGACACGTGTTATGTGTGATAGATTGTAATTAGCATACATGTTAATAATTCGTCCTGTTTCGTCCACTTGCCTGGCACACATCACCGTCAATTACATTATACATTTTTGTTTTTCGTTGTGTATGCTCGTAGCTAACTGTAGTTTTTTTTGCCTTAACTTTATTAAAACAGACTTTTAATTTTCACATTGAGCCATCTATATGTAATTAGTGTTTTCCATTTATACAGTTATTCTTATTTATCATATATACGCGCAATTTGTTCTTTTTTTTCTTTTTAGTCTTTCGGATTTTAAATGCACGATTCAAAATGCATTTTTCGCCAATTTGTCACAGAACTTTTTCAAATCAGAAACGTGTCTTTTTGTGCTCCTTTTTTTATTTTTAAGCGCGTATATATATTTATGACATGTATTTTATTAGTCTATATAATATCACATGCAATTAAAACAGGATTGTCAGACACGTATCTACTCGAGACAGAGTTCTATCTTCTAGTGATACAAAATGTCAACGCGTTGGCAATACGCGCAATTATCTATCATCAACAAATGTAGATGTTGCTTGGAAGATTTTAACATCAAGTGTAGAGTTGATTTTAATAAATTACATCGAAATTATTCAAGTTAATAACAAAAGGTGATTTAAAAATATAAAAATGTTGAAACAAAAAGTAATTAATTTTTTTAATACTTGATATTTCATTAGCACACCCACATTTGTTGTCTATAACATTTATCTAAAAACGAGTTTTTGTGCGCGCAAACACACATTTAATTTGTGCCCAAGCATCGCTCATCATCCTCGTCAAAGGTACAAGTTAAATAACAATAAATATTGAAAAATTATATTATAGTTAAACAAGATTATTTATAACGAAGCAACAGTGTTTGTGTTATGCGGATAATGCGCACACGTTTCGCTAAGAAAAATTCTTCTAAGTTTCGTTCTATTATAGAATAGTAGTAATTATATTCACGCCTACCCGCAATGTATCTAAAAGTTTTTTTTTCGCTAAATTCTCTTTCGCGTTTTATTTGTTATAAGCCATGCGATTATCAGCAACTTCGCACGCTCATTTAGGTTGAAAATTCAAAATCCGATCTCGAATTTAAGTACTAGAAAAACTTGTGGAATTGTTTCGGAGATTATCACAGTTAACATTTCAAATTTCAATTACGTGGTTTGCAAAGTATAACTTTTTTCTTAATTTTCTCGAGCGTGCGCAAGTAGCATCATTACTTTCTTTGGAATCAAAATTAGTATGGAACTTTATTTCAATATATATATACATATATATATATATATACATATATATATATATATATATATAGATCCTAAAATCTTTTATTACATTTTTTTTCTTCGTTCTTTTCTATTATTTTCAAAAACCATTGCAAGTTTTTTTTACATATATCTAAACTTTCGTTTCTGGACATGTTCATTAATATGCTCTTTTTTTGTCTCTCATTTTAATTTCACAAAAACAATTGTTGGAACAATTTCTTTGTTAATCTCAATAATACTTTAAAATTGTTATAAATTTGATAAACGCTTGTCTTTGCAGTGCCACATCGAGATCGTTTGAAAATACTAAGAGTAATTACTGTAAAAAAGTGAAAACAAGTTTTTTCTGTTTAATTGTTGTTGTTTTTTTAAAATAACTTTAATTAAAATGTTAAGGAAAAGTGACTGAAATTAGACAATGTGACGAATCCTGAGAAAAGAGGCACCCTGTATATACATTAATGCATGAGCAAAGGTGTTTTGCGTTAAAGCGATTTCAAAACTCGGTTGATACGCAAACGTTTTGGAGGGGGAATTAGTATTAATATTATATGTATGCATTTATATTAGTAACTTGCGAAATAATCGCTTAGGGTCCCGAAAATTTGTGAGTTGTTTTTCGTTGTTTCTGTCCGTTGGAAACGTTTTACGGACGCAACGTTTACAATTATACCTATACATATGTATGTATACGACGTAAGAATCTACGCATAATAACGAGAGTACGAGTAACAAATAATTTATTGGCTCGAATCGACGGCAAAAAAATTCATATAAAAGAATTTGAAAGCCAACTTTTTTTGTCACCTTATATTTTTAAACCTTCCCATATTTTTTTAAAAATTATTATTTTTTATTATTGACTCGTAATATCAAACGTGTCGTGTAACAACGACTAGGTCAAAAATGCTAGATATTAATTTATATATTTATTATGTATACAGTACAATTAGAAAATCATTCCTCAGAGTAATTCTAATCAATTTATTTTGAGGCAACAAGCATTTCATAAATTTAAAATTCATTAATTGTCAAAACAATATAATATAGTCAAATTGACTAAAAGAATCAATCTTTTTTGTAATTAATATTTTTTTGGTAAAAAATACATTTATATTTCATTGTATCATCGGCGGATTTGCATGTGCACTTGTAACTGATGACATTTTAATCAAAATCCATTTGAATCAATCAACAAATTTTTTTTTAATTTTTCTATTTTTTTTTTTTTTTTCTATTTTTAAATTTTAAAACCTACATACTAATACAACAAATTATTACAAACAAATATGGCACATTTTTCTCTGAAGCATCACTTTGTAATCATTAATGTATATTTTATTTTATTTTTTTTTTAGCGATTCAGGTATACGAAAAAACATGCTGGCTAAAGTTCATTATTATATACTAGACGATTAACATACATTTAGGACTTGAACTTTCCCTCAGTTTTTTTTTGTATTACAGCAATTTTTTGTAAATTTTATTTAAACTTTCATGCAAGTATGAAAATTTACATTAAACTAGTTATTCCGATTCAACTATATATATATATATATAGCTTATATATATATATATATATATCACTAAGTTCTGGTGGATAATTAAAAAAAGACAAACCACTTTCCAGTCATTTTGGAAAGTAACTTGTTTTTTTTGCAGACATCGACGGAAATAGACTAATTTTAGTCGCAAATCGTGTAAACCATTGTAGTATACTGATTTGTTGGACTACTTAACATGTATTTATGAGTCACACACTTAAGGAAGGCCACATTTAACTATTCTAGAAAATCGTTATCTAGCGCTTGATCTAACACATTATTATTTTTGTTGTTAGTTTTAAAATTATTATTTTTTTAGTACTCAGGTTTCGAGACTGTCAGTAAAACTGAAGACCGAATTGCGGTTCAAAAAAAGCGAACCACGCTTTGGTCCCGGCGATTTTTTCACGCACCGAACCTCTCACACCTTCAAAATCAATTTTTAAAAACAAGAATTTCATTGATTTCGTTGCTGAAATAATTCTTTTTAAAAAATACCGTGTCTTTAACCAAACTGTAGCACAGTAAAGATTGATGCTAGAGTTTTTGTTAGTTAAAAACAAAATACAAATGACGTCAGCCACACAAAATCACGGAGTAAATAAAAAACATTTCATTTCATCATAAAGTAATGTACAGCTGACGTCACATTCTAGTTAGTCCGTCAGAGTTTCCTAAAAAGAGCGGGGTTCGTTACCAAGTTTTATTTTATGTATGTATATCAAGAAACGCGAATTCGGCTAATATAAAAAGAGTTTGGTCCACAGGTTGTTTAAAATGGTTTTTTTTCTTTTCTTTTCGGCAACAGTTTCTTTCCCTACTTAAAATAAAATAATAATGCGCGATCTTTTGTACCGAAATCGAGGAACTCCTTTTCAACTTGGTCTTTAATAATCACTTAAAGACACTGAAAAGTTTACAAAAACATCTTGCTTCTTTTTTATTCCGTCGTTATTCTTG
This sequence comes from Idris sp. 1 HC-2018, assembly GCA_022817325.1. NCBI lineage: Eukaryota > Metazoa > Arthropoda > Insecta > Hymenoptera > Scelionidae > Idris > Idris sp. 1 HC-2018. The sequence goes on from JABFPM010001584.1 coordinate 9,945, forward strand.
TTTTTTAGTTTAATTTACTTAAATAATTGTAGTTTCTCGCAAGATCGGAAGGATATTGTGCTGAATAAAAATGCTGTGTCGAATGGCATCGGTATGCAGACATCCGAATTGACGGTTAGTTAAGCTTGTATCATACAAAAACCCTTATGTAACGCATATTATATATAAAAATGAATCGACGACAAGGTGAACGACTCGCTTCTTTGTTTTTTTCTATCGTTTATGTATTTCGTTCAACGCCTTGACTATTTTATATATATATATATTCACTACGCGATCTCTAAAGTCTTGAAGAAAAAGTTTGAAGTTAGCACCAAGAGTATTTGTAGATATTTTGAGTGGTGAAAAATGATTTAAAAAAAAGGATCGTGGAAAGAGATAAGGAGGGAGTTGTCTTAGTTCATCAATTTTACCGGCATGATTGCTGCATTCGAGAGCTTGCAGTCGCCAGAATGTTGACTCTCTTCCTGCCCTTTTGGTGGCACAATCACGTCACACGAAGTCTCGACGATGTACTTTTCGACTTCCAAATTGTGCCACAGTGTCGACTGCATTGCGTTATACATACCAGTTCGTGCCAGCCTCGAAGCCCTGGTCAAAGCATAGATGCTGTTCGCCAAGATTTGAATATCTAAAAAAAGTTTAATTTTTTTATTTTCTTGTTACATTTTCTTAATAACTTTTTTAACTGAAATGAAATTGTCTGTTAAATTAACGAATTTACCTGATGTTGATGAAAAATTGTTCTAACTTGTACAAAATGTTCTTGCTAAATTTAACTAATTAATTTATATATATTTTGTATATTCTAAACTTTTAAGCTACCTAAAAAAGGCAAAACGAGAACGCCGAAATATATATTTTAAATAAAATAGCTTCTGTATTCTTTTTTGGCAAATAAATAAATGTTTTTTCAAAAATTGTTATTTCTTTCTTAATAATTTTGAATTTTCATTTTTGTTGTTACCTTTATCATCATGCATAGGCATACAACAGTGTGCCAATTCTTTCTGGCGTTTTGCAACATTAGCGATTTCCTGTTTGCGACACTCATTCACATACTTTATAGCATCCAGCCAAAAAACCATCGCCTTGTGAACTTCCTGATTCATTCCAGCTCCACGAAGTCGTTCCATCTAAAATAATAACCCAAATTATTATAATTCCCAGAACATGAACTAACGAAAAATCTTAAATATTGAATTGGTAAAACCTTGGCAATCAGAGTGATAACCCTGCCGTGCTCGCGATAATGATCGATGATAAGTCGGTCGACCCTGGACGGGCTGCCCTGCAGCTTCGGCACAGGTATATTGTTCGCACTGCTGACCTTCTTGCCCGGGAACTTAGCCGCCAGTCCTGCCTCGCACTTCTTTCTCTCCTTCTCAAGCTGCTTGAACTGCTCATACGTTTGCTCCAATCTGAGATGCAAAATCCGCGACGGCCCTGACCGCTTGTTCGCCGCTACTCCGTTTCTCAAGTTCAGCCCGTCAAACAGCACGGACATGGGGTGCGGCGCGACCGGCACCTGGTGCTGCATCGGCACGTTCCCCGGGAACACCGGTCTGCCGTTGCTCATGAACCTCGCGTTAAACAGGATGTTCGTCGGCACGCTCTTCAGTCTCTGCTGACGCTGCTTCATTAGTCTGTTGAAGATGTCGCTGTTGAGCGGGTGCTGCTGCTGATTCACAGCAAAAGACTGCTCGAATCCCGACTTCACCTTCTGTTGCTGCTGCTGTTGCGCAAATTGTGGAAACACTGGCCTCTTAATTCCGTTTTGATAAATAATCGGATTCGACTTCTGCACCTCAGGGAATCTCTGGTAGTTGTAGCTCAGCTGATTGTCCTGTGGAGGCCGCGTGGCGTTCCGGCTGTTGAATCCCACCGGGGAAAGTTTGGTCTTGGGACTACTCAGAGTCTTGTGTAAATTGTTGTTGAATCTCTGCTCGTCTTGGTCCAACGACGCAAAATAATCGTTCAGAGAATACTGCTTGTGCTGGCTATTTTTGTCAATTTTATTGTAGCCATGTGCATTGACAAAGTTGAGCTCATCGTGGGGATCGTCGAGCGTCAAACTTTGCAGGTTGAAGCAGTTCTGCAAAGTGTCCGCGGGGGAAAAGTGTTGCAGCGGGGAATTGGAAAGGAAACCGGAGTCGGCGCTGCTGAGGTCAGTCATCGCGGAGCCAGGTCTGCAGTAACTGTTGCTGGACAAATTGTTGTAATCTTGGATGTTGTACTGAACGGGGTTCTGGCTCAAGTTGTACTGCAGTTCGTTTGACAAAAGATTGTTGCGCAGCTGTGGATTTGGTGAGTCGAGATTTAAATTCAGGGTGTTGTTGAGATTGTAGTCTTTTAGGCTGTAATTGTTGGAATTTTGATGCTGTTGGTAGTTAGAAAAAAGGTTGTCTTTGGATGCAAAGAGTTCGTCCGTCCAGTTGTTGAGGGGGCGCTGATAGTTAATCTCGTTGGTCGTCAACAGACCACCGTTTGTCAGGCAGGAGTAGTCTCGGTCTGGCTCGGTGCTGTGACTCTGCAGGCCATTGGATGAGAAGCCGTTGCTGTGATGAGCAGCGGAGTTTAGACCGGTGTAGAGGGCGCTGCCGTAGTCCTGGCTGTTGTTGGCAAAACCATTGCGCAGTTCTGATGGCTGGGAATAGTGTAACGAGTTGTTGCTGCTGCTCTGCTGACCATTTTTTGTGTCGTTCAGGTAGTAGAGGGACTTGCTGGGGTTGTACTGACGCAGGGTGTTTCCGTTGCAGCGGTTGGCAAACAACTCATCGTCGAGCAACGAGTCCTCGTCGAGAACCTTGGTGACCAGCTCGTTTATCATCGAGGTGTTCAAGTCCTGCCCATCTTCTTCGTCATGATTCATCTGAAATTTTTTTTTGTTTTTAATTGTCTGATTTCGATGCATTTGCAAATGTTAAAGATTCGCTACTTTTGACAAAGAACATTTCGCTCTAGGAAGTGATAAATGTACTTTAAAAGCTTGGGAAATTTTTAAAATCAATTTTAGCTTTCAGGTTTTGAAAAACGTATTTTGTTTCGTATTTTGTTGGTTTTAGGTATTTTTAAATGTTTTCCTACAAGGTTTTTTGAATTTCATTAAATAATCTGCTGAAAAGATGTTTTATCTTGTAAATTCAGTTTTAAAGTTATAAGTGATTATTAAAAAATGTAATAATTATAAGTAATCATTAAAAGATGTTTCACGTGTAAAGAACTAGGTGATTTTTTAATTTATTAATTTGAGCTGTGAAAATGGACTCAACTTTATAAGTTGATAAATTCAAAGAGAGGTCAAATACTATAGTTCACTTTACATTGACGAGTTTTTAAAATTTATTCTATTCATTTTTTAAAAATGACAGTTCATTTACAACTTATACATGTTGATAATTTATAGAAAGTTATAATATTCTCTATGACATTTTGTGACCTACTAATAAATGATTTAATTTCCAGGACAGATATTTTTTTTTTGATTTTATATTGTGAAATATAAAATCAACTGTCAAATATAAAATAATGTTGAATTAAACATTAGTTAGTTTCATAGTAATAAAGATTTGTTTTGTCTAAAAAAGTGACGAATAAGGAGAAAAGCTGACTAATTAAACTTTGATACTCAAAGTGCTTGAAAATTAAGGTACAATTCATTTTTGAAACTAAATAAAATTGCAAATATATTTTCTACCAAAGCAATCTATATATCTATGTTACATTAATCCAAAGAGTAAATCTATGTTTATTTTATTTAGCAATAAATGAAAGCAAGATTTTAAACTCTTTTGTTTCTAATAATAAAAAGCAGACTACTGTTCTAATAGTCTTACTTTCACGTTGGGGTTAACATTAGGTTGATCATAATTCCAGGGGTTGTATTTCGGACGACTGTCCACTGTGCAGTTGCTGGTCGACGCCTCATACATGTTACAGTCAATCTATTGGCAGTAAATAATAAATTCAAAAATTAAATACGTCATTTGCTAAATTAAAAAGAAAAATTTTGGGATGCATGTGTGATTGCTTTCTGTTTTTTGTTTGATGCACAAAATGAGCTGCTAAAAAAAATTAAAATTCATTCGAGCAATAGAAGCCGCATATTCTGAAAGCAGTGTTGCGACAAAAAAAAGTGTTGCGAAAAATTATCGTACAATCCGGGATAATTCGAGGGAGTGGGGGATTCTTCACACACTCTCTCTTTCTCTCTTTCTCTAGCCCGATCTAATCCGCTCTACATTTATCTCTCTCGCGGGTTTGATTGTGTGTATATATATACAAGGCGTATTTTTTTGTTGCTCAAGTTACTGTCGCGTACCTTTCCAACGGCGAGAGCATTTTTAGCGAAGATCGCGGCGAAATTTTGCATCTCGGAGAGAGCCATCAGTTGGGCATCGGCAGTGTGTGGCCTGCCATTACAATTTTATTGCCACTCGCGAACGAGCGATCAGGTGCGTGAGCGCGGTGCGCCCTGCTGCGCGCAGCTTTGTCGCGTTCGTTGCCTTCTTTGAGAAGAACAGCGACTGCTTTTGCTCGATGAAAAAGTGATCAACGCGCCCTCTTCAATACTCAGTTGACCCCAACTGAGAGGAGTAGCGCGACAGACGCTACAGTTCGATGATCCTCATTTTTATACAAAATTTTTTAGACAATTTTGTAGAATTTTGAAATTTAACGATTTTTTTGTTGAAAATTTACATTTAAAAATATTACTGAAAATCAAGTAGTATAAACAAAATTTTTTTGGAACATCAGAGTTGAAAATATTTTAAAAAATTTATATTTAATAACTTTTTAGAAAATGTTTATACAAATGCAATGCTGAAGTTTGAATAGTATAAAGAAATCTTTTTTTAAAGCATCAGAATTAGACAACTTTGACAAGATTTTGAATTTAATAAATTTTAGACAAATTTTCATTTAAAAACACTGCTAAAGTTTCAGTATTATGAACAAAACTTGTTTAAAACTTCAGAACTATTTAACACAAAATTTTTTTAACAAAATGTGTTATTTACTTTTTAGCTTATTGAAAATAAACATTATAAATTAAATTATTCAAATTTTAAATTTGCATTAACAATTTATTTACACCCTTAAAGTTTGATTAGTATACAAAAATATTATTTGGAAAATTGAAACTTTTTTCAATTTTGTTTAGTAATATATTAAAAGTGAAAATTTCTCATTTTTTCGTGTAAAAAAACCTAAAAAAACTAAATTCAACATAAATTTATGTAGATCATAAAAATGCGGGTAATATTTTTTTATGTTTATTTTTCAATATCAAACATGAATTTAATTCATTTTAATAAATTACATTTGTAATTTTGTATATCGATTTCATTTTAATAATTTTATTTGAATATTATTTATTTACTTATAGTTTATTTAATTTAATTATCAATTTTTTAAAATTATAATTTATTGTAAACCACATCTAAAAACCACCTAAATACCTAAAAAATATCTTAAAGTACATTTACACAAAACAAAAGGAAAAAAATGAACTTGTCATTTTTTAGTTTATTTTATCCTGAAATATTTTATTTTATTAAGAAAAAAGTTAAATAACATAATAAACAGATATAATTTAAGTAAACGAATGTATATGTGAAAAGAAGAAACTGAAATAAAATGTGCTGTGTAATACCATAATTAATATTTTAATTCCTAAAAAAAAAGTAAATACTTAATTTTTATTATTCAATTTTATCCCAATGCTTTATCAAAAAACTTAATTTATTAAATTTGATGCGCGCGCATTTAGTTCCACGAATCAGAAGTTTAGTTTGTTGTGGCGCGTTTCTCGGAAAAGGTCAAAAAAATGTTGAATATTATAATTCCGAGAAAAAAGTTTCAGTTAGCAAAATTTTCTTGCAAATCACTTTTAATAATCAGAAATAATTAAAAATCGATAAATATTCTCAATTGTTGTTTCTATAAACTGCAGAATCAATTAAAATCGCAATTAATACCAAGAAAATGCATAAAATATCTCAAAAAATGATGCAACAGATTTACAATTTTTACAAGTTTTACTTTTTTCAGATTTTACAATTAAAATATTTATTGTTAATAAAAAAAAACAATAACAAAAAAAAAACGTTTTTTACTTACCATCATTCCCATTTTAGGCTCGAAAATCATGATTAAACAAAATCTTCAAAAAGTTCTCCCGCACTTACACCTTGTAGACTTATGCAAAAGGCAGCACCACTTTTTTGAGCTTTCGCGCATGTGCTACTGTGTTGCCACCTACAACTCCACAAACATTGACTGTTTTTCTCTGTCCTTTCAAGTGATCTAAAAAGAAACAATAAATAAATATAATTTTTTATAAAAATTGTTTTTTAATTTAGTTAAAACCTCTTAAATGGCATAAATTATCAAAAAAAAAAAATTGTTGTTGAACATACATCTTTTTTGTTTTGAAAATGAATTTATTTATTTATTTTTTTGATTATTGTTGAACACGCCATAACGGAGTAAATATAAAAGGCGTACACACAAATGACAGCGTATGTACACTGCGATTTCAATTTCACCTTTGAGAGAAAATGCCAAATAGGCATAGCATTTTACAGAGTGATATTATTTAGTAAACAGATGTTTACTGTTCAGTAACGTACAAAGTGTTTTTTGCTGATTTAAATAGAAACAATATATATAAAAATGGGCAGAACAATTCTCGCAGAAGATAATTTGTTGCATTATTTGACATCACTTGTTAAATCTGAAGAATACACAATAGGCTTAATTTTAGGACAGGTATGACAATTTTATTCACCTAAGGAAATATAATTCGTCAATAATGAGCTTTAAAAAGAGTTTATTGACGTTATAAAGTAATCAATAATGACTTTCTGATGAAATTTATGATTTCTTTTATAAATTAAAGGAAATTGTTCAAGTGTACATGCATAATTTAAACAATAATTATTGTTTTATTATGTATTAAAATTAATAAATATTTTTCAGAGCACTGAACAAACAGATTTTGTGTTTCATTTAACAAGAACACCTCCACCAGCTGTTGAGGATATTATTGAGGAAAGTTTTGTTAACTCCAAGAGAAATGTTGATCGAGATAATGTAAACAAGTGTTTACAGTCCATCAATGGTATACCAGAAAGTTGGGTTGCTGATCATGCCAAACATGTGTGTATTTTATTTGTAATTAATATATTTAATTGAAATATTTAATTTATTAATTTGAAAATATTATTAATAACAGGTCACAAGAATGTTACCAGGAGGAACATACGTTTTAGGGATATTCATAGTTGGCCCTGGTGATCCTTTTGTGGATAATACTCACATTCAAAAACTTCGATCTGTTCTTTTGGCCATTTATCGTAACCTAGAAGCAAACCAATATCTTTATGGTACAAACATTTATGAGCATCTTGTATTAAGTTACAACTACTCGACGAAAAAGTTTGTACAGTTAACTTGAATAATATTTAAACCTGCTGTGAGAATTTATATTTATATAAATTATAATTGTTTGTAGATACATTTGTAAGTCAACAGACGTGAGTAAAAATGGAATCTTCAAGCCAGCAGATTGGAAATTTTTGAAAAAGATCACCCAGTGGCACAAACTTGAAACAGTAGTAGATTTGGATCGTTTATTTTTAATATTCGTCAACAATGAAGAATCTAGATCTCTGAGAAATCAATTACAAGTAAGGCATATTTTTGAATTATTATTTAGTGTAAAATGTGAGACAAAAAATGAACTAATTTTTCAACAAAAAATTTAGGAAATTTTAACGAGTACAGCAGAAATGATAAACACAGCTCAGTTGATGGTAAATGATTCGTTAATGTCTCCTGAGGACACTTTAGAAGTGATAGCTAAGTTGTCAGAAGACAAAAATTGTAAAAACGAAAATTCACAAGAAACTTCTAAGCCATTCCAAATTAGTTTGTACATTCCATGTGTAAGTGTATATCTCAGAGATTTATTTATAATTCATCTTTAAAAATTGTTACTTATATTAAAATAGTTAATTTATTTGTAGAAATCAAATCAAAATAGCTCCAAAGTACAAATAAGTCAGTGCGATGCCTCAATGAGACTATTAGGTCACATAGTGAGTCATACTTTTGTACATCAGAAAGCTACCATGGCGGAAATTGATGCGACAGTTAAACAAGACATCATACGATCTTTAGCAAGCAGATTGCAAATGCATTGGGATAGTTTGATAGAAGAAGAGAATGGTTCTCCAGAAGGTACAAACTAATTTTGTAAGCTAAAACATTGCTGTTATAAAGTATTTTCTAATAAGAACACTTTTCCTTTTTTTAGACAATATAACTTACCATGAACCACCAAGAAGAGTTTTGATAGAACTACCTCAAAGCAAAGTCACTTTGTCCGATTACCTTTTTCCGGGAGAAGGAGCTCAAGAAGCCTTAATGTCACTGCAAGAACTTTTGGACTTAAGGGTTTTAGAATGCAATGTTCAAAAAGATCTGGAACTGCAAGTTGGTAAGTTGACTATTTCGTTTTTAATATATGGGGCATTCCATTTCAAACATGCCACTACCCAAAAAAAATTTTTAGCTGTAAAATTCAAATTTAAATATTTAATAAAATATAAGTTTATTTTACATGAATTAAAAGCTCTTGAAATGTAAAATAAGAGACAATAAATTGTTTTTGTATTCAAATTTATTAAGTTGGTAAAAATGTGTAACTAAAAAAAGGAACTATTTTTTGTTTAATCCGACCAAATAAATTGTAATGAAATCTACCTTAAAATAATGTATGAAGTCTTAACTACAACATACTTAATTTGTTCCATTAAAATGCATTCGGTCGGATTAAACGAAAAAATATTTCATTTTCTTATTTACGTATTTTGACTAATTTAATGAATTTCAATACAAAAACAAATTAATGTATCCTATTATGTATTTCAAGAGCTTTTAATTCAAGTAAAATAAAATTATATTTTATTTCATATTAACGGTAATTTTTCAATTTAAATTGGACAGCTAAACAATTATTTTTGGATAGTGGCACGTATGACATGGAATGCCCTATATATATATATATTATAATGATGATGATGAAGATATAACTAACAAATAATTTTTATAGATACATCAGAACTGTACATGCAAAGTAAAATAAACATAATAGGTGCAGATCGAGGAAAAAGAGTTGCTGAAGAAACTGGAATCGTGACGTACTTTATGATGTCTGGAGTTGCATTGATTGTCCTTATTGTGGCTATATTTTTGTACAAATTAAATTATAATTAAATCATTAAATAAATATTTAAAAAATAAATTTTCATAACAAAATTTACATTTATATTATACTTGTGTTTGGTCTATATTTTGGGACTTTATAAAAGTTCAACAGATTTTTTATTTATCTATTTTAATTTGTTTAAAGGCATTATTAACTTGATGTTTTATTCACATTGTTAAAAAAAATTTAATTTAAAAATTAAAATTGTAATTTTCTTTTTATTTGATTATATGATAGATTTTTTAAATGGATCTAACACAAGTGTAAAAAACTACAACAAATGAGTTCAATTACATATATATTTATACAATTATATATATATATATATATATTTAAAAAAATGATTTTTGTGTTTCGTTTAATTTTGTATATGAATTTGTTAAAAAAATATTACAAAATAATTATATATTTAATACTTCAAA
>JABFPM010001585.1:0-19641 GCA_022817325.1 Idris sp. 1 HC-2018
TCAGTAATTTTTATAATATTTTAGGAGAACTTTGTTGACAATTTTTTTACTGAACTAATTGGTAATAAGTGATGAAAATGGAATCTGTCTCCTCATTATGGAACAGTTCAGTAAATTTTTAAACTTTGTTTATAATTTTTACTCAAACATTATTTGCCGTGTATTTTTTAAATGTATAGTTGTTCGGTTTTTTGATTTTTTTATTTTCATTTTTATTTTAAATTTAGTTATTATTGGCAATTAGATAAAAATTGTTACAACTAACTCTACTCTTCTCTGTTAGAGTGGACGCAAAAAGTTTATTATTTTTCAAAATGTATAGATAATGTAAATATGAAATAAATGATGGCTAAATGCATACAAAAAATAAATACATTTTAATTTTTCTCAAACTAAACGTATTTAGTGTACTTAAGTTTCCTATATTATTAATAATAAGGTTTTTTTGAAATTATTTTTTTAAACTTTAACAATAATAAATGTCTGGAATATCACTTGCTGTAAGTTTTTACAAATTAATATCTTATACTCAGGAAAATGTTAAAATCACGAATATACACTGGAGACCGCGTGCACACAGTTCTCGTTTCAATAATTTCATGTACAGCGCTGCCCGAGTTCTGGCCGAATGTGCTGCGCGAAAGGGCCCCGACAGCGCCGGCAAACTCGCGTATGTAAATCTGTATTGTTTTATCAGACCGATAAAAAGACATCCGCTGTACCAGCTGCATTACCAGACCGCGTCAGCGGTATATTAGCCCTTTGATTTATACCGAATTGCCTTATAAACCTTACAGTGTAAACCCACACTATGTTTTCTCTAAAGACCAGTAGCCAATTGTCATATTATAAACCCTAATAGAAATAATATTTCTTAAATAAACTTGCTAAAATATTGTTATTATGTATCTTAATTATTCTGTAAAAAAATAGAAATAAAATTAATCTTTATGAATAAACATAAATAAAAGCTGAACTGATTTTTACAACAAAATTAATAAATATCATGTTACTATTTACACTTAAATAACTTTGTAAATTATTTCTTTTTCTATTGAATTTTTTTATTTAAATATATTCGAAATATTGCAAATTATAATTGTATGTTTAAAAGCTAAATTATAAGAATAGTTTTGCGTTTGAAATTAATGATGAACATCGACATCTGGTACAGTGAATGAAACAAAAAGTTTATTGAATGGCACGATAAAAGCAGTGACATTATTGATCGAGGCAATTAAAGAGGCGCGCGTCATTAATTGTTTGACCGAGTCTTAATTAGAAATCATTAATTTTGCCAAACTTTTACCGACTCTCAAAGTATGTAAGCTGACTCAGATGGTAGCATACTAACGCGAGTTGGTATCAAAATTTTTGCCACTCTTATTTGGTACACTTCTCAAATAGTATGTGATTAACGAAACGCTTTAAATAATTTAAATGTTTCATGATTCGTGAAAAAATGTATCCAATTCGTGCATGACAGTCGTCGAACGGTTCATAAAAACTCACATAAACACGTGCGCGCTAAGATTAATGAGGTAATAGCAAACCTGACTATATATGGAACGTACTACTGTGCATTAATTTTACTTTTAAATTCTGAATACTGTATTTACATTTTATAATTGACAATCGGTATCTTACTCTTAATTTTTATAATTTTTCATTGATTAATATAATTAAATATAACGTCGATGTGCAGTTTAACAAATGTTAACTAATCGTTTTAATTATAAATGAAGAATTAATCGTTCGGTTTATCTATTTAATTTCATCACAAATAAATAGAAACATTGTTGTTAAAGTTTTAATCTAACATCATTATATAAGTCGGTCAACTGCGTATAAATAAGTTAAAGTCTTAAATGATATTGTTTAAAAACAATTTGTCAAGTGATTGAAAAAAAAAACTTTCTGCGATTACTTTTGAGCTTTATAAATGTAATATAAGTGTTCGCAGCAAAACAGAAAAAGCACGATGCTAGAAGGAATAGGAAAGAACGAATCAGAAATTAGATGGAGAGGGTCAGAGGAGGTCAGAGGCTCATGAGGTCTTAGGTCATGGGTCACTCGTATGGCGTAGCCCTGACATTCGACCTACTCCTTCCAGACTCTGTAGGTTCCCCTTCTACCTTAAGTTTACGCCGGACGTATTGTGTTGAAGTCAGTGCAGATACAGCTGCAAGTTAGAAAAAACCTTGTGTATTCATTGCAAATTTTGAATTAATAATTTTATATTTCTGCAAATTTAAACGTTTTTTATATATATATTTAGTGTATGATAGAGTTAAAATAGTGTGCGACTACTTGCAATGTTGTGCAGTTTTTATGATCTAGCTGTGATTTATATTTGAATTCGAACGACGATCTCAATTTTTTCTAAATGAGTGCGTATTTGTTCGATTATTTTGAAAAAAGAGATGGCTTCTCTGAAGGCACAGGTGAATTATTTGCTGTTTTTAATTCACAATGATAATAAAATATTAAGCATATCTTTGATATACTCAAATGAATGATCACAAATTCATCAATAAATTTAATATACACATATATGAAGTTTTCTTCGTATACAAAGTATATTAATTTTAATATACATTATAACCTCAAAATAGGTTTTTAATGTAGAAATTATATAAATTTTCATAAAATGTATTAATTTTAAGATACACATATTAAAAATAAAATACAACTGTATATTAAAAGTATATTAAAATTACAAACATTTTTGATAAAGTAGATTTTTAATTTCTTTTTATTTGTGTTAAAACGTAATTTTTACTTTCATAGAATATAATAAATACAAAACTGTTTGCTACATAACCCATGTTATAATTAAATTCAAACCGACTTAATGAAGCAAAAAATTATTTTTTTGTAATAAAAGTTTGTATGTAAAATAAAATAAGTATTCAGAATAATAATTCTTGCAGTCAAAAATGTATTTTGTTTTCATGTACCCTGAAGTGAAATTATAACCTTTTTAAAAAAAAGTATAGATAATAATTATTAAACCAAAATTGATAATTGACGTATTTTTCACATTTTTGGAAAAATGAAATTTCCAAAAAATAGCTGTATAGATAATACACATTATATTATATTTACATTATATTATTATATGTTATATTATTTATATTTTATTATCGCCAAAGTAAAAAAAAATTATTTCATATTTTAGAAGTTTCTAGTTACTTTTTTTAAGTGTATAGTAAATTTTATTTTTCAGAAATCAATTTGAATAAAAAACACTGGGTATAACGTAGTGAATAGATATGTTGAAATTTTTAAACTCATTTTTCTTGAGTTATTATTTTTCATGTTTTTCTGTATTCGAAAACGAATTTCTTACAGGTGCCAAAGTTCTCGACCTTTTATTTTTTTTAATGCAGACTTGTATAAACAGAATTCTATTATATAGTTTTTTGTCAATGTTATTATTATTTAACATAAAAAATACTGGATTTCTGCTTTTTAAATGCTAAATGTTCATATACAAACGTTTTAAAATCATAATCGAAAATTTGGCAGCTTACATATTAAGATGTTTATTTTTTAGAATTTAATATTTAATTAAAAAAATTCCAATTCTCCTTCCCTACATTACAGAGTAATATAATGAAGATATTAATAAGAAAAAACGATATGTTCCGAAACTGTTGGCAGTTGGGATTCAAAATCCAAACTCTTCTGAAATTTGTTTAAAGAATTATAATTTCAATAATTGTTAAGGTTACACGACTGCTAGAATTGAGCAAACTTTAATTTTAATCAGAATATTTTAAGAAAATTCCTGTTAATATAGTAGTTTTTAGTATCGAGTGAGTATGGTATAGTGCGCAAAGTGACTGACTCGTATTCGGGAGGTAGCGAGTTCGATTCTCGCTGCCTGCTACTTTGTCAAGGTTTTCGTGGTTCCTTTGGCAAGAAACGCAAATGCAGGAGTGGTTCCATTTTAAAAATCGGGCCACGACCCCGTATTCTCTTCCTTCCCTATCCTCCTTTTCTTCTTTCCTTGACAATCGCAATAATTTCGTCAGTGTTTTTCTTCAGTATATTTATGTTTAATGTTTTGTTTGTCAGCATGGATTCTTATCCGAAGGCAATTGTAATGAGTTTATTATTATTATGTTATTATAGTAATTTTTAGTCAAAATACAACAAATTTGTTTAAATAAATTGATAAATGTATTCTCCTACAATTTAAAAATTATGTAATATAATGCATTTGTCTTAAGTTGTTGATATATTTTTAATTTTTCATCAAAATATTTCCTTATCGTAATAACCTAAAAAAAAAAAAAAAAAAAAAAAAAAAAAATATAAATTTGAATAGGAATTTGCCGAAATATAAATTTTTAAAAAAGAATTATAAATTTTATTTGAAACTATACCAACGAGTAGTTTGATAACTGTGGGTGAAAAAAATTCGGGTATTAGTATACTAATTTTTTCTTTATAAATTTGTTAATTAAGTAATTTTATGAGAATTAAGTATTTAAAAATAATAATAATCAAAATGTTTCATAATAAAAATTGTATTTCATTAAACAGATTCAGTTTTATTAATATTATAAATTATTAATAATAAATGGGATTTTGATTATTTGCAATGTTAAGAAATATTTTTGCAAATCGTCCAAAAAATACTTGCTCTTGTCCACGATCCCGTTGTTCTTAGAGTTCATGGAATTTCGACGGCCTTCGTCGAACGACCTTTGACATCATGAAGAGAGTTCATCGTCGTAATACTCTCACGACTTGTCGGTGTCAAAGATCGTGAGGTCAGTCACGTGCGAAAAATAAAATATTGACTCCAAACTGTAGTGCTTTTATGCAAAAATTACGTCTCTTTTCGGCACTGATCTTGAGTAAAACATATTAATAATTATAAGTATTATACTATTAAACAATATAAGTTCAAATATTATTTATAGATGTACACACATGTTGCTCTATGAAATTTATTTTTATGAAAGTGACTGATAACAATTTTCAAAAAACTATAAAACCGTATAAATTATATTTCTTTTTCCCAAAATATAAAACTCTTTATGTAAATTTTAAAATGGGATAAATTCACCGTAAATCTGTGAAAATAATTTGTCGTTTTTATGGTATATTTTCATAGAAAGAACGCTATTTCTTAAAATTTTTAATCATTCTACCTTTTCAAATTCATAGTCTACTGCAAACTTTCCTACGACTTTTTCTCAATGTTCATTTTACATTTTATCTTTCTTTTGTCTGTACTGATTGTGACCTTACGTGGGTGTATAGGCCATGCATCGCTAATTACAAGCAATCTATAGTGCGACAGCGTTATGCAAATCTCAATCCAAAGGGCAAATGTGTAGAACGATTAGAAGATTGGTCGTTTTTATTACATTGCGACCTGTGACCGATTTCACTTTATCATTACTCTACGACCTAACATTGAAATGTATTATTATTTTCATATTGTTTGCATTATATAAGTTTCTAATAGTGTAAAATATCTCTACTAGCAATGATCAGTGTTAAATGTTTATTTTGTAAGGTGTAAAGTAGCTGGTAAACATTTCAATACACCATTTCTAGGAGCTGTAAATCGTGTATATAAACTTGATATTTAACTGTGACAAAAATGGAGAAAAAAAACCTGTAGCAATTATTCAAAACTTATAGTGATTCACAAATGTTCACTGAAATTGTCTATAAAAGAAATCAGTTTATCGAGAGATTGCAGTATATTTAAATTGTAATTTTTGGATACACAATATAGAACCATGTATTAAGAGTGAATGTTTTTAATACTTAAGCATTGATTCAATATTGTATAGTAATTCTGGTTTTGTTGAGGTAGCCCCTCACATTTGTCGGTCACCTCCTCTTTATCCTCCACCACCTCCTTGAGGTCCGCCCACAACATATATGCTCATTCATTGCTACGCTTTATTCGACTTGCGAACTCCTACACTTTAAATTTCCTACACTCTGTTTTTTACAACCAGTTTTTTCACCAGATCGTTAAAACTTTGCATATTCATATGCCAAATTAAAATGCATGTAGCAAAATTTTTTAGAAATTCCACTTGATTTCTAGATTTTAATGATGAGCCCACTTTCATTTATACTCCGGTTAAAAGTCATTCATTGAAGTAGGTTGTAAAAGGGAGGCACAGGTTACACACGAGTGCAACTTTGCAAGACGAAGGAAATACTACGAAAAATTTCTCGCGTGAATACTTCCGACGCATCGATCATCTTAGCGATCGATTATTCTAACGAGGCATCTTATAATCGCAAAGGGAAAGTTAAAATTCATAGCTGGATCTAGAGAAACGCTGTTTATATATCGTGCATTAAACATCGTAGATTTACAGAAAACGCGCGATAAGTTGCGTGAATGAATAACGGTAGCTTAATGAGCTCAGCGCCGTTTCAATTAAGTATGAAAGTTCAGTTTGTGTTCTTTTCCAGTTTGCAAATAGAGTGGAATAATTTTTATTTAAATAAGTGGTAAAAATTTCATGACCTTCAGCAAAAAATGTTACAGTTTCTGGTTGGATATATATTTTTTTGTTTTTTTTTGTTTCTGTACAAATGATTCGGTGTGGTTTTATTTGCAGATGTTTTAGACATTGAATGCATTCATGTAAAAATTAAAAGAAATATAATATTAGCTTTTTTGATGGAAATGTTTAATTTTATGAATTTGGTTACAGTTTTGAACAAATTAAGTTCAAGTGCTGGTTTTATAAGAAATTCATTAGCTAAATACAAAAAAAATAAATTACTCAATGATTATTTATAATTTATGTATAAATTTGTGCAAAAATTGTGAAACGTCATGTTAATATTAAATGCTTTAATTATGACATTTTGTATATCAAATAAAAAAAATGTAATGATTACAAATCTTGTGGGAATGTTAAAATGCAAATAACTTGAATGCATTTGATACTTAAAAAAAGGTTAGCAAGAAAATGGAAATCGTAAAAATGTTGTTAGATGGATGGATTAAAGAATCAAGCTATGCCTTTTGAATGCGATTCGCTTGGGGATGGTTTTAACATGTGGATGCAGCTGGTACCCACCCACGATTTATCTGTTTAACATGCACGGTCAGATCAACTGAATTTATCTGACAAGGTTAACTAATACAGCTACTCGACTTACTTAATTAAAAATACACTAATACATGGCAAAAACTAAACCTTTAAATTTATAAATCGAAATCTATTGTAAGATATATAAATCTAATCTACTGCATTCCAGAGGTCTTGCAGAACTTTTCTTCTTTTATAGAAACAGCTATCACATTTTATTGTTTTAATTAAGAAAATTTTTAAATCAGAAAGAAAATGCCCAAAAGTGTTTTCTGAAACCTAATGAAACATTCATAATCACTTGTAAATAATTTCTTGTTTCAGTGCTGGACAAAAACGGATATCAAAGTGTTGCAAATCTTGGATTTTATCATTTTGGTGAGTTGCAGCGCTTTTTTTCATATCATTAAACCAAGTACATATATGGACAGATATAAATTTCGGAACATTCATTTCAAAAGCCAGTCCACGAAATAGCTTTATCTGAATAATGGTATTTATTAGGATCATTCGGGTTTAACGATTGGCACCCCTTAAAAGCGAATTCAACCGGCTGCAGAATTAATAACACCCAGTAATCTAGTCCGGCAATCAATGAGTACGTGTTTATGTAAATTAAACAAGTCTTGGCATGAATGCGGCCACGCACACGCGATTCTTTTCTTTTGCTTTTATATAGTCCGTCTCCAGTTGAAACCCGCGACCAACTTAAAAACAATATTTTATTGCTAATGCGCAAGCACATTTCATTCCACCGTACGAATTATAACATTTCAATGTCAAAGTTATTATTATCATATTAATTAAATTCAAGATTAAATTACTTATTCATATCAAATAATTAAGACTTTTTTTCTTGACACTTAAGCTCAAAAATATCCTGAAGAAACTAGATTAGAACAACCTTAAGGAGACTAGTTGTTTTCATGAAACTTAATATTAAGATATATATGTATATATATATATGCTACTGAAATCCTGGCAGGATCTATCCATAATCTTAAAACTCATTATTAAAACTAACTACATTTTAACATTCAAAAGTAATTACAATGTACGATCATACAAATCTTGATGATGTACAATAAGCCGACAGCATTGGTGTATATTGACATTTAGACATTCTATTGGAAGGTACAGTTTATTTTTTTCTTGACGCATGCAGTTACATATCGTAAATGCTTGATAACGGTCGTCATCGTTACACGTTGAACGTTGTCATCGTAGGTGTGTAGCGCGATTCCCGTGTAAGCATTCCATTGCTGCAGCACTTGGAACCTTGACATTTGTTGGCCTGGAATCGGACGCCGTGATTGATTGGCGATGGAACCGAGGCTCGTGTGTATCCGATGAACAATCGCTGTGCACTTCATTCTGCTTCATTAGGTCGTGCAATTGCGACAAAATCATCAGCTATGATCAGAAGTCTATTGACGAACCAACATGGCAATCAGATCTCGTACTTTTTCGGAGCTCGTTAAACTTATTATACGTACGCCGCTTGTTTCACATCCAATGAGACAGAACAAAAAGCGATTCGTGTAAGAGTCAATTGGATGCCATTTTACAGATGATCTTTTGATACACTTAACAAATTTTTTTATTGAACAATGGCTTATCAGGACTCAAAGCATCTGGGTCATCGACTAATGGTCACTAATAGAAAAAAAATTATTTTAACCAATGAGAATATTAATATTGTAAAACAAATGTGTGGATTTTTGTTCAGTTTTTAAGGTTAAAAGTCATGACGAAGGTAAAACCAAACATAAGTGCCACATATGTGACATAAATGGTTACATATGTGTATTTTTGTTTTCTCGCTTGTCCTTATATATGTTGTCATATATGTTCCCATATATGTTGCCATGTGTGTTACATAGCACATATGATATATACATATATAAAGTACATATATGGCAATATCTGCAGCCCCTATATAGATTTTTAACTGGGAATGACAGAAGATAAAAGGTGAGGTGTCATGACATGTGAGATTTAAAGACGTATATGAAAGAAAAATGACACTATGAGGAAAAGAAGACGAAGCAAAATATAAACTTAATCACGGTAGCCTGATGAGGAGGCCTTGGCAGTCTCCCTTCAGTTGTGCCTGGCACGCCCACGGCTACCTTCGCCACAAAAAGAAAATACTACGTAGCAATCAACAGTTTTACACCTGAGCACCCACTCGCCAAGTTGGCACAATGCAACCTCTATCACCTTGTTTGCCTTTATTTGCTCCGTTTCGATCTCCCTATCACAATGAACTTTCTAAACTTTGCGTTACGCAAAAGTCAAAGTTAATTTTTGAATGCAAACCAATTTCAGAATAAACTTTACAGAAATTACTGCTGTCCATCAATTTTAATTTAATTATTTTTGTTAATTAATTTGAATAATCATTTAAAAATGAGGATAATAAATATTTAAAAGCTCTCATTTAAATCAACAATTACTTATACATTTTCAATGTCTCACTGTAATTTAATTAATGTACAATCGAAGTAAAAGATATAAATGGAAAAGTCAAAACATTTCTTCATTGTATTTATTGAATTACGTAAGTTATATATATTTATATACATATATACACGTATTAAAGAAGAAGACATATTAGTATAATGCACGTGTTGCTGCATTATAATAGCAAAAATCGAGGTTTCTGTATTGTTTATATATGAATGTCAAATTGTATGACATATACAATACACATTAACGTTCAGTTTACGCTACTTAGCACATTTAAATTTATAATTACATCAATATCACCATCATAAATAACACTGCGTTTAATCAATATCATCTCTTTTACATTTACTGTATTTTGCTAGAAAAACTTTGACATTTGCCATAAAGGCAGTGTACGATATATACATGATACCCGCGATGATATCTCAACGCGTTGTTAATGTGATATAAATGTTCACTTCTGGCAACAGTCATATCTGATAAAATCGTGTTACTTAACTAAGATATTTTACATACAATAATAAACGTCACCTTTATACAATATTTTGTTTACATTTGAGTACATGAAATTGATATTAAATTGTCTTTATGAAAAATTTTCTATTTGTGTTGCACAAGCAATATTGTAATATGTATGAGAAACAGAAAGGAATAAACATGGAAAAAGGAAGAATGACACATCAAAAGGACATGCATTACAAATTTAATGAATTGGATCGTAGAGGTCAAAATTTTTTTGCGATACACAGACACAAACTGGAATATTTTCTCGATGGCGATCTTTCCGGTTGGCGGATCCACGGCGATCGATGAGAAAAACGTACACTTTGGGGTCACGGGTTCAAGGCTACAAGAAGAAATGAACGGATGGACAAAGAAGCATACAAAACGTTGTATCCGAGGCGATGAATCAAGCCGGTTTCAGCCGATCGTCATTCGAGCGGAAGCACGTTCCATCTTCGCGATCGCGTCCTTCTTTTGATTCTTTGTTGAGATTATATTTCAAAGCTTATTTATACGGTGTCCAAACATTGCTTAATTAATGGAAACGTCGATTAAATGGGCGCATCATTATGGAAAAACTACTCAACTTCAAATAAAACATACAAAAATGAATAATTTCACGGTCAATTAATTCTCAAGTATTTTTATGTATACAAAATACTTCTACCTTTTATTTTCTAGATATTGTTAGTTCGTATGACAATTTATGATGACATTTTGCTAAAAACTCAATTTTATAAAGTAGTTCATAAAGTATGAATCACGGAGATTGAAATTCAAAATAATTAACTTTAAAATATGAGCTTTAAACATTGCGTCTAATGGGAAGTTCTAGAAAACCGAAAGTCATAACATAATTTGAGGATGAATTATAAAAAAAACCTTTTGTTTGAAAAGAGGCCTTTTTGGAGATGAGATTTGCAAAAAAGGATCTATAACAATTTATTTTAAATAACCAAAATTATGAGTAAAAATTTAAGGTTCAAGGTTGTATGTCGAATTATTAAAATATTCAATGAAATAAGTAGTCTTTGTTATTTAGTAAAATTTCAATTCATTTGAGATATTTTTAATATACTCCAATTTTAAAATAATACATTTAAAATTGTACATTACCGTCTGAACAACTCTAAGCAAAAGGAAAACTTGTATTTTTGATAATTACACTTTTTGACACGAGCAATAATTCATGTTGCTTCAATTTATCATTGCTAAAAGCACATCACGTAAAAAAAAGTACACCACGTAACCTCAGTTAGTTAATAAAGAAATGCGGTCAAAAGGAGTGTTGGATTAATACAAAAATTTCTTCGGCAGAACCTGTACTTAAGTGCTAGGTGGTACATATTAGAGCGTGCGATAATAATCCAATATAGTGGTACATCCTCGCGAAGTAATTACAATGATGAGCAAACCGCTACCATCGGGCTTCTTCGTACTTGGATGTATCTCCTCTTTGTCTTTTTTCCCGCATCCTCTGCAGTCTGGATGAATCTTCCTGGCATCTTTAATACAAGCTCCCTTTTCCCCACTGCGTCTGCTGCTGTGTATACGTCTGACCATTTAGCAACAGGAACATATCTTGGTTCGGGTCGTCACGGGGCTACGGAGTCACGACGAATCGCAAGACCCCGGGGCCGAATTCCGCGACATTATCATGATCGGAAGAGAGCGGTACCGGAAATGGGTAGGATCACGACTCGTTGCAATCGTCACTTTACAATCTCTCGCGAAACGGATGCTCAAATGTGCGGTGCTTGATCAATAACAAAAAAAGAAAAAAAAAGGTTAATCAAATAAGGTGGACGGGAAATTAAGCATGATTGCGATGGCAGAGTGTGCTGAGCTGATGAACTTGTTGGCGATGTTGTTTCAATAACGTTTGAGGAAGTTTAGATGAGTGTTTGATAGACCATGTTACTGGGAGGAAAATTTATGACAGGGTCTTGTAGTATGCATGAGTGACGGGATCATTTGAATAGAACGATGTTGCTAAATTGAGGAACTACATTTTTCAACTTTTTTAGGGTTGGTGATAAATATTATACAGCAACTGCCCATATTCAATTAAATCGTTTGCATTTTGTTATAGCAAGTTAATTATATGTTATTATTTATAAATGCTGCGGATGATAGTATTATTTTGCATAATTGATTATTCAGCAGAAAATTTTGAAAAAAAGAATTATTTTGATAAACGTTACTTATTATACGGAGATTTGTTGTACGACCGTGAACCTTTAACATTACATTTTTTGGTTGCGAATTAGTATACGGCTGAATAAAATGGTAAAAATAAGGAGCTGTGAAGGTGAGTTTTAAAAATGCTAGTACAAAAATAGCGGCGTGCTAAATTTTGCGGAGTTTCGCATTACTAAAGCGCAATAGACTGATTCTTGGCGAGATGAGATTCATTCATCGATTTTTTTGCCACAAAGAACCTGCCACCGGCACAGCAGCAGCAGTAGTCGAGAGCTGCAAACAGCTAAGATCAGCCAACTCAGGATGTTGAATAAATGCCAACTCTGAGGCGTCTGGTTAACGTAGCTTTTTGCCGCTACAATCGTCAGGACTTTCATCATGGGTCCAATCTGATTTGACCTTTTTCAATGCGCACTTTTTTTTATTACTTTCTTAGCTCATTCTTCAATGTTATTTTATTATATTCGTTTCAAATTAAAATTGCAAAATTATGTTACATAAAATCAAGTTGAAAAATGGTATAGCTTTTTTTCTAAAAAAATAGTTGCCATCTTACAGATAAATTTGTATTTTAAAAATGTTCATTGCTCTCTTTCGTATACAAAGATATCGAATCTCGCTGCTACTCATGTTAAAAAGCTTATCACCAAACATTTATCAAAATATAAACCGGTAATGTAGTAGTACGATGTATTGTAATCAGTCATTTCTGTATTTTCACGTGCTTTACATTTTTGTTTTATTGTTAGCATAAAAATGTCTATAATCATATCATCAAGCTGTCGAGATCAGGCTACTTTTAAATATGCAAAGCTATTAATAATTGTATAATATCTGTCATAATACATACATTAATTGAATAATTTATCAATATTTTGACTTCAGTGTACTACATTTTAACTATTCTTTTTAAAATAATTCAATTTAATCTAATAATCGTAAAATTATGAACGATTTCTCAGTCAAAAGGTTAATTGATTAAAATTGTTCAATTATAAATAAATGACATAACAATCAAAAAATGTTATCTGTCTCATTAAGAAATTCCGCCTTTTGAAAGTACAATTTGAAATTTGCTAAAATGCAGTTAGCTTGTGGCCTGGCAGTTGAATTAACGAAGAATTTAGTTGATCGAGCGCACGTCTCTGTATATCGCCACTGGTTACATCGGCCGTAACAAGAGCACGCATATACCTCGGATGTAAAACTGCTGCACCGTTTTGCCGAGGGCGCGCGTCCTTTTCCTCTTTTTGCACTTTTTGTGCACCACCGCTCAATTGCTCGTTGCCTCTCTGTCCCTCCCTACGAAAAAACAAACCGAGAGAGGCATCTCTCGAGGGGGCCGAGAGAACGGGCGGGGCAGGAGAGGTCGAACGGGATAAACATCTGAGCCCCGCCCGGCACCCGAGGCTGCTGCTGCCTCCTTTCTTGTTGCTCCTCTTCGAGTCCCTCTTCATCATCATCACCGTCTTCTTTTCCTTCATTCCACCTTGCGGAGTCGGCTTTTTCTTGTTGTTATTGTTGTTGCGCGATAGCTCGGGAAGATGCTCCTGCCAAACCACCATTTTCACTATTTATGCCGATACATATCGATGATATCGCTATCACTTGTATCCCGCACTTGTCCCGCTTGTTCCTCTTATTGCTCTGGCGACTGGTTCTTGGGCGCTCCCGTTCATTTACTTACTCTTTGCCGCATATCTTTCATTTTTTTCTTTGGCTTTTTTTTCAACCTACTGGATTTAACGAGTGCTCCCGGTTGACGATTGATAATATGACGAGACGAAAAAATGGGCAATGATTTGACTCGGACGTCGTCGCCCTTACTTGGAATGCAGTTTCCTGTTTTAAAAAAAAGGTGCTGTCTTGAAAACATTTTAAGTTTTCGGAAGGTTGCTGCAAATGTAAATGGATTTATAATGTGAATAATTGAACGGATGTAGAATTAAAATATTTCATACAAAAGTAAACATTTTTCAATATTATGAAAAGTTACCGATTTCATACTTTTTATGGTTTTTTATTTGTCACCATAGTTCTGACAAATATTTGTTTGAAAAACATATTTTACTTATTGGATTTACACAATTTTTCATTTCTTTATTACTTTAAAGATACACAGATTTTTTATGTAGTATAGAATAAGCATTAAGAAATAGTAATAAAAAAAATTTTAAACTATACTTTAATCTATAAAAATGATTTAATTGAAAATTATAGTCACAATATAAAGTCATAATTAAGACAGTTGTTCCCAAACTTTTCTCGCATGACTGGTGATTTAGCCCTAGAAAATAAATTCTTGATTGTTGCGCATCTAGATCGTGATCTATGATGAGAGTTCACGAATAAAGAAGAGTGTTCTTTGCGGTCTGTCGAGTACAAAATGCAACTCAATGGCCCGTAAATGACGAAAATTAAATAGTTTCTCGCCTCGGAGGCTGACTGTTCAAGGAACAAAGGCGAGGCTCACTTTGATAAACGAAATAATAACATTTCTTTGTAATTTCTTGACCTTTCTTTGAAAGAAAGAAAAAAAAAACTTCATTTCACCTTTCTAATTCAGTATAAACCAAATCTGTGACTAATCAGACTTAATATTTCCCGAAATCTCTCCAAGTGAAAAAAAAAACGAAACTGTTACTTTTTACGAAACACATATTATAAAAAGAAAAACCTTGGAAAAAGGTTTGTGCTCGGCTTAAATATATTTAACCTGAGGTGAAACTTCGGGCTCTCGTCGCTTGTATTGAATAGTTTACGGCTTTTAAATAAGGGGCCCTGATGTTGCCAAACAATTTGTCGGCTAACGCTGATTGCTCGTAAATAAAGATAATCTATTCCACCCGGAAGATAAAAATCGACTCTTTCAGGGCGACTCAAATGATTCTTGCAATGTTTCAAGTTCAGGTTTCAGGATGAAGTCGCTTGGCTGGGTGTTTTCGTCGATCCGCGGGTGAACGATCCTCTAGATATTCATTTTTACGTCGCTCATTGGCCGCATTTTACGACGCAAAAATGATGAAATTGTACTTCGCGCAATGTGAAAGAGCTTCGTCGTCACGGAGCTTAAATTCCGACATATCAGCATCTCAAATGCTGAACTCAAAAAATTATTAAATGTTCTAAAACAATCAATTTAAATAAACAAAAAAGTTCATATACAGTATATAAAAAACAGTTAATCAACCTTTTAAAAATAAAGGTGTATACATTCTGTTCGAATTCAGGTATAAGTGGAGTACAATTAAGAATTCAGATTAAAAAAGATTAAAAGGGAAAAATTGAAATTATCTTCAGAGGAATCATAAAAACAAAGTTATTCGGTGCGGAAATAGTCTTCTTTTACGTTTTCCAGTTTCGCGGCAAACAGTGCTTTGGTGAGCTCATTAAAAGTCGCTCTGCTCTCTGTGTCTTAGTCCAATTAGCACACTCTCGATCAACCAATACATTAGTTTTCCGCACGATTCGAGTCTTTTCAAAAATACCACTAGCGAACTATTGCCGCTAGGATAGTTTACAAGCAATAAATTACGGTCTTCACTGGAATGCCAGTACCAGTAAAAAGTAACAGAATTCTGGAAAACAATTTTTTGTAATTTAAGGAGTAATGCCTCTGTGGAAGAATAAAAAAAAGTTTTTCTGTTTGCAGTGAAAGGTCAAATACTATTTCGAAAGTTGTTAATTATTAAACTTTGTTTACAAATTTGTATGTGCAATATTTTCTTTTATTAGTTTTATTCCAATAAAGGAATTTGTTTGAATTGTTCAATAATTTAAAAACAACCTAAAAATCATGGAAAATTTAACATCATTCATCGAATAAATTTTCTCCACACTGAGAGAATTATGATTTTAAAAATTATGATCAGTGCTAGTAAACTAAATGCATAAAGCACTTATTACATTATATTTAATCATTATTTAAAAGAACTATAGCGGTGCTAGAAGTTTTTCAAATAACATTTGAACTTTTTTAAACAATATTTAAAAAAGTTCTATCATTGCTAGTTTTTTTAAAATGGTGATTGAATATAATCTAATAAGTGTTTCATGCATTCAGTTTACTAGCACTGATCATAATTTTTAAAATCATAATTCTCTCAGTGTAGTGTAAAATTATCTCACAAATAAGAAATAGATGAAAAAATGAAAGATTTATTTTGAAAAATAATTTATTAACAATATTTGTATTTTACGTTTCTTGCATAGATTATTATTCAATCAATTGTTTTTAATATATTATTTTATAATTATAATTTACTTGTTTTTGTGGAATAAAATATTTAATATATCAACTTTTAAGATACTAAAAATTGTTCAATAAATTTATTTAGTAATTATAATTCTGCAGGATTTGTGCTTTATTTGTCAATGTCGGTAAATTATAAGGAAAAACTAAGTCGCCACCAGCAAGAAGATTTGAGAATGACAAATACTGAAAAATATACATTTGTATAATACCGGGCGGAAACTGACATAACTGAATTCCTGAGCAGTGATGTAAAAACAGGTTTGAAGGTTGCATGAGTTTTGCCATAGGAAGTTAGAGGAAATGAAAAGATTTGACGAGCTTTTCCGAATATATTTTTAATCGATAAAAACCATTAGACTTGTATCCTATTGTAACCACATTATGAATAGCTTTTTACGCTTCAAATATAATATTGATGTCCTGCTTACGCCTTAATTTGAAAATCATTTTCAATTCAACCTTTTATTTTAAAGCTTTTTTTTCCAAAATTTGTTTACAAAAAATTCTTCCATGATTTCTGAAATTGATAAATTTTGCAAAAAAAATAACTCAATTACGTTTTACTCTATTTAAAAATTGAAATATTTTATTTTAAATGTATTATCTTAAATATACAGTTTAAAGGAATTTAAAAGTCACCTTTAATTTAATAAAATCGAGGGTCAAAATTTTAGATACGCTCGAACACACTTTTTACTCATGATAAATTGCATTCACACTGGAACAATAGGTGAAAGTTTTTTATTTTTTATTTTTGAAGCGATGAAAGATTTGTTTTCAAGCCACAAAGATCTTAAAAGATTAGTCAACAAATAATATCGTCTGTTAATTGTTAGAACGATCTCATTTAAAACAATGTTCATTACAAATCATCATAGATAGTAGCACATCAGTCATTTCATCTCTGTTATTCTACGTGTTCTCCTTATCTTTTAGTGCATTTCCTGTGAACTTACAACTTTCCTGTTGACTTAGAAAAAAAGTGGCCGCTTGGCCCCGGTCTCCCCTACTTCGCATAATAAAACTTCAGAATAATTTATTAATTACAAATAATTAATATTAAGGCTTAAACTATTAATAATATATACATTCAAAGTGCAATAAAAAACTCAGATTATATAGTTACACCCACAAATTTTATGGAAATAAAATATCATTTACATAATATGTGTATTCTTTCAATGAATTTTGTTGTGCTTCAACTTTTTTTTTATAGATACATATATTCAAACAAAATTACAAGGAATCGATATCAAATATCTTAAACAAAAAGAAAAGTTAATGAATTCAAAATGACTAACTTATGAGTTGGTTTGTACATGTGGGGTAGGTCTGGGTTAAGCGAACCCCGATTTCTGATACATATTTTATGATAATTCCCGTTTTACAACAGCGGTTAATTTCTATAATGTGCTTTCTTTTAATTTATTATTGAATGTAAAGGTGATAAATTTCAATTAATAACTTATTTATAAAATCCACGTTTTTATTATACTTTTAAATTGCAAGTAAATTTTTTTAAAATTTAATTACAACAAATTAATAAAATGGATTACTTTTACATGCTTTTTGTATGACATGAAAAAATCCATAAAAGTGAGAGGAAATTAATTTTTAACAGGTTTAAAAGAATTTTTTTTCAGGAAAATATTTTTTATTTAATATAATTTTTCAGAAAGTTATGCAAATTTTGCACAAAGGTAAACAAAACTTTATAAATATATATACTTTAAAGATTCTGAGTAAACTATTTATAATATATATATACAGAATCTAAATAACAAATATAACATGACATGAATTTTGATGAATTGCATGTCTCTTGCACATATAGAATGTACATAAATTTGTGAACGCCGTCTTGGGAATATTTTCTATGAATTGGCTTATGGTATATTTTAGTAACAACTATATTTTGATATTTATATTTATAATTCAAACTTTCTCCATTAAAAAACTTTTGTATATTAACAAGTTATTTCAATATAGATCTTTTTTTTGATTTAATTAACTCTGTGAAGATGCTTTTCTAAAAAAAAATATGGAAAAAAAATTTTTACATATATATTTTTAAATTCAACTTTTTCAATAACATTTTTTTCAATTTTCATAATGAGTGAATTTCATATAAAATTTACTTAATTAATATCAGAATATAAACTTTTTCTTAGTCCTTACATGGTAATGTATCTAGTAATAAAAAATCTCCAATTTCCAAATTAAAAACTGACAACAAACTTCAAAATCTAAACCGTCAAAATGAGAAATAAAAAAATGCTCTACACTTTCTCCTCTTCAATTAAATTTTCCTATACATTTTCTATTTTCTCATACGATAATTTCAGTCATGCATGCAAATATTTGTTATCAATTAAAATAATTTCTCCAGTCTATCCTTTTTCTTCTACATTTCTAAAAAAAACCTGCTCGAATTCCACAACTGCAATTCATTCAAAAAATTACATCTCTGAGTTTTTTGTGATTTTCTAAAAATATCAGTAAGGTGAAAGTTCAACAACAACAAAATAGAAAGAAAGAAAAATTGTCTTGCAAAAGAAAAGATTATATGCATAAAAGTTGACCATCAGATGATCTTTGATTGCGTTTGTGAACTCGGCTTTAAAACTTGTTGATACGCACACATTCAAATAAGCGACGGTGGTAGGCGCACACTGACGCTCCATCGGAGGACTGGTCTCGCGGTGTTCTGGGAATTGTGTGACAGTGGCCGCGATGCGGCTCGTCTGTGCAAGATCTATCGATGATCCGGGTCACCTATGAGCCGCGGCACGGCCGCACGTCAGACACTGTACATTGTTTCACAAACAAACACGCAGACCCGTTCATTATATCGGGTCAATGCACCCAGAAAAAAAGAAGCGCAACAAATTCTATTATATATTTCAAAACGAAGATGCGAGACCGCGCGCGCAGAGCGGCACAGTGCTGAACCGCGGCGGAACGTTGTTCGCTCGCGTGCGCAACAATTAACTGCTCAAGTGGCGGAGGTGGCCGTGCGCGACGCTTGGACCAGTGCGCAGCCCACTGCGCAGCCTCCCGGAGTCGTCGCCGTTGCGCAGATAGAGCCAGCCAACCGATGGCTCAAACAGAAAGGAT
>JABFPM010001586.1:0-19635 GCA_022817325.1 Idris sp. 1 HC-2018
TCTAAAAAAAAAAAAAAAAAAAAAAAAAATTAAAGAAAAAGTTGTATCCAATGTTTGACATTGATCTAAAAATTATGATTAAATTAATTTTCAATGTCTTTGTACCAAAATTTGTTTATCAAATTTCACACATTTATTCAATATAATTATGATTTGTTGAATTAACGAAACCATAATAATAAATATAAATTAAACTGAATGACCTGAAAAGACAATAAATATTATTATATTTATATTTGTATACGTCATGAAAAAAAGATGTTGCAAATTTTCCTAGTAATAAAATTTCATTATTCGTTCATTAAATGTTGAAAAAAAGGAGATTACAATGACATACTGAGCACATATAATTTTATTTTTAATTTCCTTTTTTGTTTGTAAAAATTAATTTCAGCTGGCTGGGCGTAATAAAGTTACAGTCAACACCGACCATGAATCAAGAGAAATTACCGTGTCGAATGTGTGATACCAATAAACGAAACACTTTTTGTTCTAGTCTACGACACCGAAAAGCTCTCAATGGCGAACGAAAAATGTTGTTCCATGACATAGCCTGCAAAGCGTACTTTCCGTTCTAACACAAATACGCGTAACGTACTTGGAAAAAAGTACGGAAAGAAGTCCAATTTAAATCAATCTTTGCGCCGGACGAGAAGAACACAAACGCTCTACGTCCAACTAAATCTCGTGCTTTAACAAACATCGATACGCTCAAATTAAGAATCGATCTTTTGTTTTGCGTAAATACTCTGATAGAAAATGGAAAGTAATTGTTCGAGAGAAAAAGGAAGACCTTCAAAATAATAGAAATGCTTTCGCTGTTCATCTATTTTTCGTGTCTAGAAATTACATTTCCAATTTCATGGATTATATATTTTAATTTTCGTTAATGAATTACCAGTTAAATCTACCGTACCGAGGAAAAAGTTGCACATTTTTCAAAAATGAGTTTATTATACCAATCGATTTAGTGAAAAATTCTGCATTTAACTGTATAAATAAAAAATCTACCTAGAATTTATTTACAATTTTATAATTAATTTAATTATGAGAAAAAACACAACAATCTAACAATTGATATAAAAAGAAACCGTAATTACATGGACACTGCTTTCAGAACATTTTATATTTTCCGAAAAAAAGACCGTAACATCACTTACGGTCTTTTTCGCTAATAAATGCGACGAGGTTAAGACCATCGATACAAATTTAAAAACACTTTTGTAGTTACAGTTTGCTTGTTCGGTTTTAACGTTTATTTAAATATTATTTTCCAAAATTAAAAAAAACATAACTTCATTAGGTAATTCACCGACGGACGATGAACACTTGTTAAATAATTTCATCAATTAAGAATCAATAAAATAATCTAATCAAGAAAGTATTTTGGTAGTGATTACACAAAATTTGTCAACATAAACATAACAATATTTATCAATATTTTCAATAAAGTTTTTTTTTATAAAAGTGAATACATAAATATATATATATATATGGGATTGTGGAACAATCTTTTTTTATTTAAATTTATAATAATTTTATTATATTATATTCAAAACCATTATTTATTCTTTAAGAGTCGATTCATTTTTAAATCAAATACCGATATGTAGTTGACACGCTACAATAATAAATGTCACTTATCACTTTTCTTAACTTGTAACATTAGTCATTTATCGAAATATTTACCAAAAAAAAAGCCGCAAGTGCACTTACGGCTGTTTTAAATGATTTTTTATTAAAAAAAATCATCATATATATAATCAAAAAGTGCATTTTCGATGTTTTTTAATTAAAAAAAAAAGTTTTTATTGCAGAATCAGAAAGAGCATATTATTTTTATCTTAAAAGAGACTTGAAATTTCATTCAAATTAATTTTTAAGGTTGTTTTTGAGTTCGAATAGTTTTGTGCATTTTTCTCGAATTTACGTTTAATGCACTTATCAACTTTTTTCATTTGTACGGCAGAAATGTATTTTGTTCCAAAAATTGACTGTGTAGTTTTAATTGATTTTCGCCCTAATTACCGGGATTCCACGGAAAATTGGGCTGAATTTTGTTACAAGTTCATAGCCAACAATTTAATATTATATATATTAAGAGAATAGTGCAAACTATTGAAATCTGCCTGCAATTTAACGTCAATTTCAAAATAGACTATACTGATATAACTTTGGTTACAGATATTATCTTGCAACAACTGAACACGATCCAGCTACGCAACATCTATACAAAGTGTCCCTGACCACGACTCCGTATAAATCGCAGTGTCTCAGCTGCAATGCGCGCAGAGAATTCGACGGCAGTCAATGTTTGTACAACATGGCAAAGTTTTCCACTAACAACTCGTACTACGTTCTCACCTGCGCGGGACCCGAAGTACCAGAAACGTCCATCCACGACAAAGTAAATTTTATTTTTTCTATGAATAATTTATTACGTTTAAAGAAATTAAAGCTTTTTTTTGCTTCCACTAATAATAGTATATTATGCAACTCGGGAAGAGAGTAAGCGTTACAAGTGCGTAAACCTGAGTTGAATTTTTAGTTAAAAAAATATTCACAAATAAAAAAGTCGATATCAAAAATGATAGCTTCAACAAGAATTTAAAGAATTTTTTAAACAAATTTCAAAATACTAAAAGGCAATGGATTCTTTTACATGTTAATTACGTACAAGAAAATATAATTAACTCACTAAAACTTTATTACACAGTTGCTAATCCCTTCTTTTATACTTATTATCTGCAATATAGCAAATTCTTGTTTGAAATATGTTTGTGAAATTACATCTTATTGTTTGCCGTTAAATCACCCACGAAGCATATGTATGGTAATTTTATTATCTTCGAACCGTTCTAATAGTTTTAATACGTTAATATTACCTCCCAAAGCAGCAATAAACTGACGATGAAAATAATTTACCAACACATTATTAAGCGCTGATAAAAATATCGTTTGATGAAAAATTCTTTATGGTTTAATGAAATTTCATTTACATATGTCAGATAATCATTGCGGTTGAATTTCAATCAAAATTTCTTTAACTACTTAAAAATGTCACGCAATTTAAAATCAGTTGCGCCCTGAAGAATAGTGTTTGCAAAAAAATTGTTTTTTATCGTTTTCACTCTGAAGAAACCGGATGGTTATTTTTATCACCGACTTTAGATAGAGATAATTAGCTTCAAAGAAAGAAGCGACGTTCACACCTCTTTTTCGCGTAAGAGATCCTAACGACGGCTAATGAAGCGATTTAGCGCGACGTAACACCGGAGAAGATTTTGTCAATATGTCCGTGAGCTAAAATACTCGCAAGACTTTTTCTTTAACAAAATTTTCGAAAACTTTGTTAGCCAAGTAAATGAGCTTGAATTGTTCGGGCTTGTCAATGAAGAAAATAAACTCATTCCAGAATTCAAAGGAAAGTTTTTATTTGTTTTTGACGAATTATAATTTTGTTTTTAACGTGAAATTTTGCCTTCATTTATTGACTTTTAAATTTTAATTTAAAATTTTTGCCAGTAGTATAGAAAATAATAAAAAAAAAGGAACAAATGAATGAAAAATGGAGGAATAAAAGAAATAAATACAAAGTCTGCGAATACATTTTGAATTCTCATTTTGTCTGTAATTTGTTAAATCTCTGTGCCGTAATAAATGACAAACAAAAAATATAAATACAAAAGCACACACACATCACACGATTCGTTTATTTCGAACACAAATAATGACAACAAATTGTAATTTAAATAATTGGTTGCGACCATAATTTGCAAAAATTAACATCATAACGAGACATGACGAATTCAAACGCATTTGCACGGCTTGTTTACGCGACCTTTTAACCCTGCCTCAATAATCCAGTCCATTAGTCAGTGACAATGAACGTTAATTTGTGTGTTGAATTGTGGACAATGACGAAAAAGTCAATACCAAAGTCAGCTTTTCTTTGTCCGGATTGCGTTTCGATCTTCGCTATTTCGTTAACAGTAAAACATTTTAAAGTTCACGTATATAAACGAGTATACGCTTTGATATTTATAACGTGTGTAGAGTGACGCGCGACAAAATCAAATTTGTTGGCCGATTTCGAAGTGAAATCTAGTTAGCAACGGGGATGACAATGTTTATACAGTAAATCATCACCAGCTCCAGACGAATAACAGGTGTTGCGCTTGAAAAACGGAATTCATAAAATGTAAATATCTGCTAGAGTGTCAAGATTTAATAATATTTGACGTAGAACAAAAGAAATTCTCAAATCACTGATAAATGTGTCGCTATTGTTTATAATTTCAATCACAAATTTGTATATATTGTTTATAATAATGATACATTTTTGTATGTCCTAATAATATTAAAATAAGTTTTTTTTTTTCAAACGAATTTAATAAAATTTCAGGTTGCAGGGTTGTTGCGTTTCTGAAATGTTGAAATTCCCTGAGTTTTTAGGTTTTCCAGTCAAAGAATTTAATTTTTAAGTTAATAATATAATCTTAAATGATGAAAATTAAGTTTAAAAAATATATTGTTTCTAATTAATAATACAATATACCTTTTGAATTATATGCACCTATTTTCGTAACAATATAGAATGAATTATACAATTTTATAAAAAAAAATTAAATAGTTATAATTTTTGTAGACATTTTTTTATAAAATTACAAAATGAAATAATTTAGGTTGATATAACATAATGGTGACAAAATTTCATTGTGAAATTCCCTGACATTATTAAGTTTTTTTTAAACCAATTTTCGAATTTTTGTAAAAAAACTCGAAAATTTCAATCGTTTTACCAAAAAATAATAATTTTTGTTATATGAGTGAAAATCATAGTTAGACAAATATAATTTTAATAATATTTCCCTGACATTAAATGACATTTTCTAAGATTTCCATGATTTTCTTTGATTAAAAAAATACATTCCAGATTTAGCAGGTTCTGTCGCCATTATCTTATATAAATTGTAAAGAATTAATGTATAAGTGAGTATATTGTGAATATCTTATATTTTGATGATTAAGATCAACGAATTGAATGAATATTTAAAAGCATTTGAACTTTCTGAGTTTTCCAAATTTTTCTTAAACTCAAAAGCCTTGATGTTGATCGAAATAAACTATTAGTTCATTTGCAATCAATATAATCCGTTACAAAGTTTTATAACTAGAATCTGACAATTAGCCAGATTGAGTACCTGTAAGGCATTTGGTACAACCTCTCATAAACTCCTGATTAGATTACCTAAATGCCTTGTAGCCTATTACAACTGAATTAACATTGAGAGACAAATTTTAATTGAATCATTTGGTGTTTTCAGTTTTATTTTGGTTTTAGATGCGTTTTACTTTTTTCAGAGCAATCATATTAGTTTTCATACAAATCTTTTCAAACAAATTTTTAATAAAGTAAAAAAACTATTAATTTTTATCCGGTATAGTAAATATCCATGGGAAAGTTCTATGCAAAATGTGTTTAAGTTTATAATTTAAAATGTATTTTTATTAGGCTGAGGTTATTACAAAAAAAGAAAAAAAACAGAAAGGAAAAAAAATTTTGTGAAAAAATGTTAAAAATATGTGATTTGTAAATAATATTTCCCTGACATTAAACGAAATTCTCTGGGACTTCCATGATTTCCCTGTATAATTAGGTATCCGGCCTTTTGGCCCAGAGCACATTCGGTCCCCAAATTATATTTTTTTTATTTGTTAAATAATTTAGTAACGAAATAAATTATTTGCAATTATTACTTAATTTTGAAATAAATGTTTAATAAATATAAAATAATAATATCGATTTAGTTAATTTTTATGATGTATATTTGTCTTTAAAAATAAATAGATAATGTATTCTAAAATAAACCAGACAAAAGCGTTGTATTTACTTATTATTTTCTGCTTTACTCCAAGATTATATTTATTATATAAAATAATTTATTGTTATTCTTATTGCAGTTACATTCAAAATTGATTAATAATGCTAATATTTTGGTAATTGGTTAGATTAATAAACAAAAAATTTTTTTTTTCTGGGCCAAATGTGCCTGAGCCAAATGTTCTGGACCAAAAGCCCTAGATTCAATATATTTATTAAATTATAATATTTTATTAACCTTGAAAGTTCTAATAACCTTAAGATTATAATATTAATTTAATTGTTTGTTAACTATATTGGAAGTTACGTTCTTAGCAAGTAAAAAAATGAGTTTTTTGAACTAATGAATGGTAAACATTAAATTTATTTGTGTACATTCGTAAGATACAAAAACTATATATGTAAGATAAAACTTTATCAATTTTTTTCTAACTTTTGTGATTTTTCTAAAATGATACAGAGCCAAAGAATATCTTTGTAAAAAGTTAATATAAATAACAGCTGCCAGCTAGGTTGTTCAATTTTTTTGAAATTAATGTCCAAGTAACAAAATTGTTAGCCCCCTCCCCTCTAGCCACCCCTATTTTGGAGCTATTTTAGCAACAACAAACAATAGGTTGTGTTGCAACCTTACCTAGAATTAGAAATAAAATCATACACTTAAATAAACTAAATTATCTTAAAATTTAAAGATTCAACAAATAATTTTGAAGAAAGTTATCGCAATTTGAATTTTTTTTTGTTATTGATAAAAAAAAATCCAAATTTTCTTGTGACCAAACAAAAAGAACGATTTCAATAAAATTAATTATCTGAACCAAGTTTATAGTATTTAACAAGACAAAGGTCTGGACAAGGTTGAAGCACAACCTATTATTTGCAAAAATAGCTCTAAAATAGGGGTGACTAGAGAGGCGGGAGTTATAACAATGTTGTTACTTAGGCATTAATTTCAAAAATATTGAACATTTTAACTGGAATATTAGGGTTTTTATCACTTTGAAACAACTGTCCAAGAACTTTCCCCGAGCACTGTATGTCAAAAGTTAAAAAAAGAAAAGCTTGAAAATGCATGTTATTTTTTTAACTTTTTATATTTTATAAAAAAAAGCAGTTAAAAAACCTTATTTTCTGATTCTAATAAATTTTAGCATAATATTACGTATGAAACATTCTTAATTAGGTACTAAATGAATAAACGATTAGGCTGATTAAAAAATATTTTTTAAAATCCTTAAATAAATTATGACGTTTTTTATTTGTTGTTTTCTTGTTTAATTTGTAATTTAATATAAAATTTTGTAATATAAGATTTGTATACAATAACTCTGGACACTACTAATGCTCTGTTGTTAAAAATCTATGATTCACTTTAGATTCCTTGAACTATGCTTGCCGTTTCAATCATCCTAATGCCATTTGAAATCAATAAATGGGATCAGTAATGAGGATAACAAAACTCGCAGAATGACCGCAGGCATCTTTCAAATACGCCAGTGTCCCATTTATCCTAGCCACGATAACAGCAAAATTCTGTTCTTCTTGAAAATGAATTTCTAAATTGAAACTCTCGCTAAAGCTAAATATCTGTTACTGAGAAGCGATAAATTAATTAATAATTTATTATTTTCAAACAATTTTTTCACAGTTCTACTTTATTTTCAAACACTAGTAATAACTTATAATCTCATAGCAATTTGCTTTCACAAAAATATGCAAATTTTCCCGAATCAGTTAATTAATTCTGATATTCGCCTCCAAGTTTTAGCTGAACATCGTTACCAAATTACTACAATCATTCGTAGGGCGATAGAAAAGTTTGATGTCGCCGGATCCTCCGGCTTAATAGAATTCCAATTTACAAAATTAGCGAACATTATCGCACAAGGCAAAGTGTGTAACAACATTTCACAATCCACTTTATATTACGTGCTGCGGAATTTTAACTCACTATTGATTATCAAATTTCAGACTCGCTTGCTTTATCATTTACACCAATGTCAAAGGATGGACAAAAATCGTCTTTTCTACAAATTCAATTTTGCGTCCAGGAATTGAAACAATTCAGTCTTTTTCTTCAATTTAATTCAAATTTTTCTACTCATTGTTATAAAATCATATAATTGATTGCTTTGTGTTTACAGAATTCAAAGAAGTTATCTGTCTGGGAAGACAATAAAGCAGTTGCGCAGCTTGTCGCCGAGAGATCCCGTCCTAAAGAGATGCGTCTGACCGTTCCAGTTCCTGGCAACTTCAAAGCTCAAGTGCGACTGCTCATACCGCCGAATGCGGATCTGTCAAGTGCAACCAAGTACCCGATGCTTGTTTATGTGTAAGTATCAAACTTGATAAATAACAAAGTTACCCTGCTAAGCTTCTTGTTAACTGGCGAAACTTCCTAAGTGCGATTTTCAGATAATTATGTTGTTACCACAAAAGACTTAATTTTATGCCAGGTCACATTAATTAATGCATTTTGAAAAAAAGTATATAGAAATGTTTAAAATGTAAATGGATCACGCTTTTTTGCAGTTAATTTTATTTTACATTATCTAAAGACAGTAGATAATGTAAGAACGGATCTTTAATGACTTTAATATGATCAATGCAAATGACGCGAGTTGGCATTAAATATTCATTACAAATTATATGAATTTTTTTTCTTTTGCAACGTGATTTAAGAACAATATCAGTTTTCCATGCCACTTAGTTTTAATATTTCCGCTGTCAGTTATTTAAAAAAGCTATATATTGAAATTCAA
The DNA here is from genome assembly GCA_022817325.1 of Idris sp. 1 HC-2018. NCBI lineage: Eukaryota > Metazoa > Arthropoda > Insecta > Hymenoptera > Scelionidae > Idris > Idris sp. 1 HC-2018. The sequence goes on from JABFPM010001586.1 coordinate 8,647, forward strand.
TGTTTTTTCATTATCTCAACCTCGACTGTGAATTTAAATTTAGAATCGAACCACGTGAAACGTTGAGTGAATTTAAAGGGCAGAATAACAGTCATTTAACATACCATGTCACATCGTCATAGTTATTGATTATTGAAAATTGGAGCAAATAATTGCCGAAATGAATTCTGTGAATCTAATTATTTCGACGTGTTGATTTATTATTTTTAATATCTGACAGATTCATCCACTTCATAATATGTATAAGTTTTTTTGTTCCATTTTATAAAAAAAATTAAACCAGGCAAAAAAAGCTAAAAGAAAATGTCTAAAATTACAGAGGTTCATGATCATATATCAAAATTTTTCAATAATTATAAATTTTATTTTGTGCTCGAAGGTTTTTTTTTTTTAGGTTTTTTTTTAGGTTTTATTGTTTTTTTGTTGTTCATACACCGGAGCTTGCTTTATTGAACAGCTTAAAGAAATATAAATTTTATTTTTATTTTTGCACGCTATCATAGAAATAAATTGCGCATTTTCCACACATTCAAGAAAATATTTTCACTTTTTCTACTTCAAGAACAATAAATTTATTCAGCCCAATGAAACCCATTTGTTTTCTATCTCTTTCCTATAGATTTATATGAAACCATGAGAAATTGATTGAATTTTACCTAAACTCAGCTAAATTCATTTCAAACAAAATAAATTTCTATTGATTTTAAATCTATCTGCTATATATTATTTATGATTATGCCTGGAAAATAATTTTGCTATCATTTTTCTAGTTTAAAAAACAAAATCAATTCTTTTGAATGAAATCGAAACTTTGATGAAAAAAGTTTTTTTTTATTCGCACATTTTTGTTGCAATTGAACGTTATTATGGGGTCAACGTGCCTAACTAAAATGTAAAGTTTTCATCAACAGACGAATAAGCTGACGCCGCTCGGATCGTTTGGTCGACTGAAATATATATTCTTGCCGCTCAAAACACGATATATTCCGGTGACTGGCTCCCGAAACAGTTTACCTAATAGCACATCGGCCATAAAGCAAACGCCCCGCCAACATTATACGTAGTGTATCGTGTATGCATTCACGTATGAACTTACGGCCGACACGTGTACGTCGCGCGTTGCCGCATAAATCATTGCAACCGCGTGTTTTCAATGGAAGCACTTAACTTAGAGCTTCCCAAGTTTCAGCGCCGGGGCTTTTTCAACGGCGTAGTCGCTAAAAGCGTATATACTTTTTGTCAGACCTTTTTGCCCGGGAAAAACGTCAGGCACACAAAAAATTATCAATCAGTTTGCAACAACGTGTATTACAAACGTGCGGAAAAAAAGCTCGCCACTGTACAGCTCCAATTTAAGTACTCGCAAAAATAAGTTCAAAATCAAATGATTGATGAGATGAAATTAGAGATTCTGATTGCCGGGGTGGATTTCAAAGCAAAGACGTACAATTATATATGAAAACTTTCAAAGAGAAAGAAGGGTGGTAAAGAAATTAATTTTATAAAAGTACCATCAAATTTTATTTCAAAAATTGCCCAAGAAAAAGGGAATGAGAATAATAAATAAATTTGAAGTTGCAATTTTTGTTTTTGATAAAAGTGCAGCATCAATGCGATAAAATTAAAAGTTTACGACAATACTTATCGAATTATCGTCGGACTGTAAATAAAACTTTTTCCGAGGGCAAAATAAGTTAGAACATTTTGATAACAATTGCAGGTTCCTAAAATATACTGCGAATGTTTGTACCTTAAAAAAAGCTTCAAGTTAAATTTGTTCTCGAATTACGACAATTTTTGGAAAATATTTTTCATAATTACTTTTTGTTTATTAATATGAAAACCAACTTAATTAATTGAACGCAGAAATTAAACAAATGTAAATTTACTTTACTTTGTGTTATACTTTTAAAAACCATTGAAATGAAGTTCAGTGTGAAAAGTTGAAATGTAATTGGAAAAAAGACGTTAATCTTGAAGCTGTCTAAACAATGCATCTAAAGTGCGTCAAAGTCAATGAATCACGCGCAAGCATCGAAATCCCCGGTGACTATCTGTTATGCAATTACTACAGATAGAAAAATGGCTCCAATTTATGTGAACACCAGCCACTAACTAGTTACGGTAATTATAATCTTTTATGCAAAGCGGATAATTAATCGCAATCAACCAGGGTATATCCATTATTCAAGGTTTTGTAATTTGTACTTCGATTCAATATAACAAAACCCATATTATTTATTACAAATTTTACATCCCAATTATTAGTCTCTAATTTGTTTAAACATTTTTCTTAATCGACAGATAATGAAAACGTGCGATAAAAAGATTTGGGTAGAAATATCTTGGTTCTGATTGTTATAATCCCCTCGATAATTTGGCATTCACGTTGAATGAAAATAATGCGCAATGTCATTGTGAAAAGACGAAGAATATAATAGTGGAAACGTGCAAAATTATACGTACGTTAAGCGCATGGCGCGGCGTTGTAGCGTAAAATACCATTAGATATGCACAACGAATGCGAGCGGGTTTCCGTGTTTTCGGCATTTCCGTAAATTTACGTATCCTGGCCTCATGAAGCCGACGATGCGATATAACTTTCGGCGTAAATCCTAATAACGTCTAATTTGTAAGCGGCACGTTCGACCAAACTTTTAAGAGTGCAAAAAACTTGCCGGTGCTTTGAGGCCGAGAAAATGTATTAAGATATTACGATATTTAAGTGGCGTAAGCATGTTACGTACTTCGCAATATTCGTTAAAATAATGGATACAAGACCACTGACGTTGAGCAAAAAAATAGAGAAAAAACGATTACGTGATTATTTATCGAAATTTACCCAGGTGTTTCGCAACATTTTTCGGCAAGTTTATTTATACATGTATGCCAATTTTCAAATTTTTATCTTAATTCTATCATAAGGTTGAATAATCCACCGGACTCTCCCCTTAAAATAATTACTTTTAAAATTAAATTTATAATCAAAAAGTGTAATTTATTGAATTTTAAACAAGGGGTTGGGAACTCTGACGTCTCTAAAAGACGTCAGACCTGAGTTCTGATGACTTCTTGAGAGTTCTAGAGAGTTCTGAGGTGTTTCATATTTTAAAAATCTGTCGATAAAAATTGAAAAATAGCCTAAAAACTATGAAAAATTTTAATTTTAAAAATTTTTCAGATTTAAGATTTTTAAGATAAAAACTTATTATTTTCCAATAAATTCTTTATAATGTTGTCAGTTGAAAATCTGTTCACAAGATTTCCAATACGCTAATTGTTTTACATATTTGAACAAATTTTTAAATCATTTTTAAATTAATAATTTTATGTTTCTTATTCTGAAAATTTTGTACTCTAAAAACTTGTAAAATAACGTACTTTTTAGTGTTTTTCAAGGCACTTTAAGAGAGATTTATATTGTTAATAGTGAGTTTTGTAACCTGTTTTTCTAAATGTTTTAACCAGAAAGAAATATTTGTTTGCCTTATGCTGAACTTTGGTCATCAAATATGAAATCATTATATTGTTTTGATTTTTCATTCGCTGATTGCATTGCTGTGAGATCTCTGGCATTTTTATTAATAATTATATTATTAAAATTATTGAAATGTGTCATTTTCTTAGTCTGCATGAGCCGACAAACCTGAACGTTGTAATTAAGTTACAGAATAAAAAAATTAATTTTTAAGAAACTTTGTTGTTTAAATGTTATAATTTTTGAGACATTTTATAATTTTCATAATTTTTTAAACTGCAAACGATGTTGTTTAAATTTTAAAATATAAAAATTAAAAAAAAATACTAAAACATTTATAAAAACTTTATGTTAAGTTTGAACAAATTATATGTAAATGTTTGCTAAAATGTTGTGCAAATTTTGGGCTTAGAATTGTATATACTTTGTGCAAATTTTATGCAAACATTATATGAACTGTGTTATAGGGGTAGTAAATACGCATTTTTTATGGTGTTTTCATGAAATTTTGTTGGTTGAAGTTTTGATAATTTATAAATAATTTCATGAAAACATCATCAAAAAATACATATCTGCTACCTGTGAAAACAGGCGTGTTTTGATGAAATTTTAAATCGTCAAAATTCACAAATTGATTTAGAAGCAAAAAATTCTTTCATATTTTCATTAAAACCACTTTTTTGTTTTTTGTGACATATGAAAGTTTTGACCGAGAAAAATGTAAATTCCCTGAAAACATCAACAAAAACTATTTTTTAGCTTTTTATAAAATTCGGGTATGTGCAATGAATTTTCCATGAATTTGCCATCAATTTGAAAATTTCACCCATTCTATGAAAAGTCCATAAAATTCTGTCTAATATCGGAATTCCATCAAATTACCATCAAATTTTTTTTGTTCGGAAAGATTTTTTTTATAAGAGTATAAGAAATAAATCGGATAATTAATCAATTATAATATAAAATATAAGTTAGAATTGCGATGTAAAATAAATAAGTAGAATTTAAAAAAAACACAACAAAAAAACAAAACATTCTATGATTTTCACGGTTATGAAGTACTATGCGCAGCATACATGAAATTACATTTTATGCTCTTATTAACCCTCTAAACTTTACTGCATCTCGTAGGGTACATAAATGTAAGTTGTTCTAAACAATAAAAATCGGCAAAATAAATTATTTTATATTATTATATGCCTTTCAATAGGCTCTTGAGAAGAAGATTTTAACGTCCTAAATGTCCATAATAATTTTTCTTTTTCAAAAACTAAAAATTAATATCTTCCAACTTTTTCAGTATTATACACATTCGCTATGATTAGTTTGAATTTTTATTTGAAATGATTACTTTAGAATTTTTATTAAGTTACTTTTTATTCATAAATTTTGTTGTAAGAGATAATTCAAACTAATAGAATAAAACATTCTATAGGAATAAAATAATGAAAATAACCCTGTGTGATAACATTTGAGTTTTACACAAGAAACACCAAAATCCACATTGCTGGTAACTTATCCGCACATAATGGTCGGAACTTTCTCATAGGGTAAAAAGAAGGTCATATTAATGAAAAAAATAAACCTTATAATGAAATTTCTATACTTGAGGGTTCTATGCGTGCTTCATGCATGAATTTGAAATACATGGACCATGCATGTTCACCATGTATGATATAGATGAATGTCATACAAATCCCATGGAATAACTACCCGTGAACACACTCTCGGAAATATCCTGTTTGTAACAAAAAGAATGTCTTTTTGAATCATAAAACATTGATTGAAAGCAACAATCGTTTTTTTTCAACGCAAATGTAACAAACATTATAGCGCATGCGTGCACGTCTGCGCAGTAAAAAAAGCAGGTTATGACAATGTAAAAAAACTAAGTTGACGGCATGACGACAACGTGGAATAAATTCTGAATTTTTAAAAATCCGATTTTAAGATTATTAAAACGTTGTTGTGAATAAAATGTGTGATAAATTTGATCTACTGAAATATCTTATGCCTGCCAAAATATAACCTATAATAGAAACTGGAATTTATATTCCATATAATCAAGTCCAATGAAATGTTTGCTTTGTCACAATACAAATGTCCACTTTGAAGTGAAAATATTATATTGAAAATGATTTGCGCTTGACTCAATGCAAAATACTTTCAGAAATATATTGAAATGATTTTTGTATTAGCAGAACGCAATTCTGTTCCATTCAATTCATTTTAAAATCCATACATAAGATTTGTTTACATAGTTAAAACATGGCATTTACATACATGGACCATGCATGGAAATGATTTATATATTATGTGTATGATTTTCATATAGACTATTATAAGTCTCTGTGGTTCAGGTGTTAGAGCTCTAGCTTAACACCTCGGAGTCTCAAGTGCGCTTCTCGGACAAACCCTTCAAGTCATACATGACCCATACATAATGATAGTCATGCATGGTCCATGCACGATTTTTTTATCCATGCATGAACCCTGTAAAATTTCATACATGAAGTATCCATGCACGTTTTAACTATGTAAACAAATCTCATGTATGGATTTTATATGAGACGCGGTTAGTCCATGTATGACAAATATACATGGACCGTACATGTACCATGCATGAGACCGGTAAATATGTGTTCACGGGTCGTTATTTCAATCCATGGTTCATTATGACCCATGCGTGATTTCAAAATGTTCTGATCATGTAAACAAACCTCATGTATGGGATTTGTATAACATTCGTCTATATCATACATGGTGAACATTCAGTGTTCATGTATTTCAAATTCATGCATGAAACATTAATGAAATCGCTACAAAAGTTTTCACGGATAATTTCAATAAATATGAGAACGCCTACCTGAGGACTTAACATGAAAAATGAGACGAATAATGCAAATCAAGCCAGCGCCCCACTTCAACCAAATTTTTTGTTGTTTCTTTTTTTTTTTTTTTAATAAAATAAAAATGAGGGTTCTAGCTTGAGACCAAACGAGCACCCCTACATATCCATATGAGAAGTTATAATGATGAAAATTAAAGTTTGAATAAAAGACTAATTTTTACCAATATTAGTTTAACTTATAAACAAATAAACAAAAAATGTTTAAGAACAAAATTTAATTACAAATAATTGGACTCCAATCTTCGCAAAAGTAAATAAAACTGATAATCTAAAAAATAAAACAAGGGATACTGAAAAATTTCTATTTAATTTAACATTTATTTTTTCAAAGAATTAAAATTTTGTATAGTTGATAACATTGCTTCGTATCAAATTGTGTAAACAATTAGTAATTTTATCAAAAGTTTTGTTTTCTCAGATACAAAGTTTGATAGAAATTAGTCATAAATTCATTAAACAAATATTTTACTAACAATTTTATAACTAAATAAATATTTATTTATTTTATTATAATATTATAGTATTACTCTCTGCTACTATCTAAAACTCTTTAGAACTTATTTGAACTTCTTGGAACTCTCAAGAAGTCTTCAGAACTCAAGTGACTTCTTTTAGAAACGTCAGAGTTCCCAACTCCTTGACTTAAAAAATTAAAAATTACGCCAATCACACGTTTGTCACAAAGAAAATTATAATGGAAATGTTTTTAATGAAAAAATTCTTCCCTTGATTGAACTACATTTAAGCTGAATTTAGCTCAAGTTTTTTCAAAATTGGTTCGACCGTAATTAATTAATTTGGAAAAGAATAATAAAAATATACAATCTGGTTTAACAAAAAATGTTTCTCTTTGTTAGAGTTTAAATGTTCATATTAAAATTAATTGTTGAATTGTAATTGCTTTTTTATAAAAAAAATAAATTAAACTTTTTAAATTGTTCTTGGAAATAAAAGTATTTTACGAAATACTTCTTAAACAGTATCAAATTCCTTTTCAAGTAATAAAACAATAGTCGGATAAATTCAGGGATATCGCGTAAGGAAATTAGTGTTAAAAATTTCTTGTCTTTCAAGCGCGACAAATTCTTGTCTTATCCTCTTTCAAATCCACTTGAGTTTTCTCGAGCGTTCGTGAAACCATGAACGACATAAAACAAGCATCGACAGATGCTTAAAAGCTCAGACAAGAAAATGTTCTAAAACCTTAATCGTTACATAATTACTTTTTTATTTAACATTTGATTTCCAATTAATTTTATTTTAAATTTTATGTTAAAATATCATTATAATTACGTACATAGGTTAGATCAAGATCAAGAAACATATTAAATTATAATTTCTTACAAAGTTATTACATATTAAATGCAAAATTTTAGTAAAAATTTCAACATTTTTTACACATTTATAAAAATACAATGGACTTTTTTTCTCTTTCGAAAAAATATAAAAATAAAATTTTAAATGTTATTACAAAAGTAAAATTAAAAACAAGTAATAACTTAAGAAATTAATTTCTCAACCACAATAAATCAATGATTGTTTTTTCAGTATGGAATCTATCTTCAAGAAAAACCATAATTTATTTAGGATTTATTGTTTTTTAAACGTTGCTCAGTTCATAAAGAAAATTATGTTGATCTTTTTTCCGGATATTACTTTCTGGAAGGAAATCGAAATATCAAGTTTTCAATTTTAACTCTATTGAACAAAATCAACCAAGAAGTTGGAAACAAATTATTGTCGAGAAAAGGACTGAATTTTTCAAATCAAAAATCTTTGTGCATTACGAGCTGGTGAAATGAAAAGTTATTCGATTGACTTTATTGCATTGATAGAAACACTTGCAAGCTGATGAATATGAATTATTTCAAAGAAGCTGATATTTTTCTTTTTATTTTATCTCATCAAAAGAGAAAAAAAATCAAAGAATTTTTCTACATTAGATTTACAAAATTTAAATAGGATTTTAATATAGCATCATACAAAAAGTCGTGTTTTTAAAATAAATAAATAAATTTAAGTCACACTATATAAAATGCGACTTCAGCATAAAACAACATGAAAAATAAAATTATTCATACATAATAATATTTTAAGTCGTGTTTGAACTTGCTTATGCATTAAGATTATAATTACAGTGCATTAGGACCTCTATATAAGACATTTTTAATTTTTCATTGTGTAAAATTTTTTTAATAGAGGTTACACAGTAGAGAAGTATTACATTTTCTATTTTGTTTTAAAGTAGTTTCAATTTTTGATATTACATTTTTCAAAAAATTAGAGAACAATGATATGTACTAAATCAAGATATAAACATAAAATTATTTGACTTGTTATTAATAATCGTATTATAGAGATATGGGCCAATATCTTTTGTTTTATAAAGGCTTTTTCTGTTCATTTGACGTTTTATTCAAAATTTGTTCTTCATTATTTAAATTAATGTTTTAAATAAGTTGTAAGTTAGTTGAAACAATTTAAACTAATAAATTCCTTGACAAACGAAAATATAGACTCTAAAATGTAGTTATATGCCATATTGCCGCTTTTTTACATATTTTTTATAAAAAGTCTCTATTTAATTTTATATTATAAAGACTTATTTATAAAAATTGTATATACTATATTGCCGTCTATATTTATTTTATATTTTAAGATATATTTTCGTCCGTGAGGGTTGTTTCATTATTTAGAGGATTTCTCAAGAAACATAAAAAATTTTTTTTATTTAAATAGATTTTTTCTTTATAGAGGTTCGTTATAAAGAAGTCCTACTGTATTACGAATATTATTACGCTTCATTTTACAATGTTTAATTTTTTGTCTTTTACAGATATGGTGGACCTGATTCTTTCGAAGTTACTGAAAAATTCAACGTTGACTGGGGATCTTATTTGGTGACAAACAAAAGCATAATTTATGCAGTTATTGACGGCAGGGGATCGGGAGTAAAAGGAAACAGTATGTTATTTGCAGTTCACCGAAATTTAGGCACAGTAGAAATTCTCGACCAAATCAACGTAACGAGGTAATTTTTTAACAGAATTGTAAACAAAAGTTTATGAATAATTTGTAAATCTACTCTAAAAATTATTTTTAGTAAAAAAAAAGTTACGTTTAAAAATTGTACAAATTTACTGAATTCAATTTTTCATTGCAAAGTAAAATAAAGTCGGCAACATCGGTACTCATTCAGATGTGACGTTGAACTATTATTTGCAGTTGCACGAGACACGAAGAATTGCGAAAGCTTGCAGAATTTCGGAGTGCTATATATCCCAAGATCGCGTAACTAACTTCTAACATCTAATTCTGAAACCGTATCCGTTAAATTAAGTTCTTTTTCGTTCGCGGAGTAAGGACGCGTTAACAAGAAGAAAATTGCTCCTAACTTTATCTAAATTTATTGGGAGGTTTTATTCTTTTTCGCACCTTGCCTGCCTCTGGTAACTCAGGTAATTTGTTAGAACGAACCAACACGGATTTTGTTCTGCAAGAACGTTGAACTCACTTTTTGTGCCGATCATGCGATTACTTAGTGAAGATCAATAGGACAGGCTACACTCACATTAGTCACGATTAAACTTGTTTGCAGTAAGACGTAAATATATTGATTATATCAAACATTGATAAGTTCATCTCAGACAACACTGGCCTCAGTTCTTTTTCAATACGTTTTTAATCTTAATTTAATCCTAAATTGAAAATTGATGGATAAAATAACTGCAACAAATAATTTTCATTAAACTTAATTCCAAGTTTAAAAGCAACATTAACATTTGTGTTATTATTTAAATATAAGTACGTAATAATGATTACAAATAATAATTCATAAGTACAATACTAATTGCATCAAGCTAATAAAATTTATCGATTAATTGGTTTATTTATAATCAATTTTTGTCAAGCTTATTATTTACTTATACGTCGTATAAATATTAGCATTACAAAAACATATTGTATTGCATAAAGTTCGCAGTATTATACATTGAAACAAAAACTAATTCAATAAATGTTTATCAAAATTAAATCAACAGAACCAAACTGATCTGTAATTTTATTGAAACTTCGTTACTACAATCATTGAAGTAATTAATTTTCAAGTATAAATGTTAAAGAAAATCATTAACAGATAAACAAAATGAAAAGTTGCTTTTCAATTTAATTAATGTACAATATTTTGTTTAAATATTTCAAATCTGTTGTATATGTTAAATAAATAAAAAAAATGTCAGCAACAATTATTAAAAAATAATTAATTTCAAATCTTTAAATATAATTTTATATTAAAGAGAAAACAAGATCTGTACAATCAAGTTTGTTTTCACAATAAATACAAACAGAAGAAAATAAATGTTTGTTAAAACATTCTCTTAAACTTATTATCGCTCTAAATATAATATACAACTAAATTATTGTCTTGCAAATTTTATATTAACTCAAACAGCAAAGATGTTACATTTATAACATGAATAGTTGAAACTCCAAAAAGCGCAAGATATTCGCGTTTGCACAAAGTTGGCCTGGATTACACATTATTGCCGGAAGTTGAGAGTCTGCGGCCTTCCTTATTTTCGAGATAATCCCCAAACTGAAA
>JABFPM010001587.1:0-19631 GCA_022817325.1 Idris sp. 1 HC-2018
AGCTCGTATGTTAAAAAATATCTATAAAACTAAAAAATTCTCAATTTATATAACAGAAAAGAAAATTCTATGTTTCATCGATACGATAACACATCAACTACTACATGAAAACAAGTACAATAACAAGCAAATAATGACATGAGACATCCACGGTGTTTACATTTTGCGTGTATTTGATCAGTTTTCGATGCGTTGAAAATAAAATAAATCAGTTATTGATATAAACATATTATCATAACATGATAATACAAAATGTAGGTATTCATTTGAAACATTCAAATACAATTGAATAATAAAAATTTGCTAAAGACACAAATTTGTAGATAATTCTGAAATGACCCATATTTGTTGTTGTTGAAAATTGGCCACCAGAGACTAAAAGAGACGTCTCTATACAAGCCACTACTCCATATAATATGATATAGAAAGATAAATGTATGATAAGGATATTTGATTCATCCGATCCATCACAACTGAACACTTTAGTAATAGGTTATGGGCATTCAGACACTTTAAACATCTGAAGACGCTTTCGATGTTTTCAGGCGTTTTAAACGCCTTATTTTAAGGCATTTTAATAAGACATAATAAACGACTGAAAATCTTCTACAAAAAACGTCTGAATTTCAGACTACACTTTTTGCAGTGTTGCATTACAATTGGAGGATCAAAATGTAAAAAACCTGTGGACAGTGAAAATGAGGAATCACAGCCTCCAAATAAATTAAATCCTGCATCAAGCAGCAAACAAAAATCGTCTGCACAATCACATGAAACATCGCTGGATAAGTTTAATTTTTTGGAGGACTCGAGTGAATCTACATTTACTGACAAACTCTCTAGCGAAATAGTGAAATATTTAAAAGATCTGACTGTTGCTGTTGAAGGTTAATTATATTTTTCATAACATAAAAAAATAAATATATAAAATAATTTAATAAAAACAATTAAAAACTGAATCAGAAGATCAACATTTTTTTTTAAACAAAATCAAAGCAGAAATAAAACAGAGAATCTAATTTTGACTAAAACCGTCAGCTCAATATCTCGAAAAGTGGACACGAATGTTGATCTTCTGAATGGCGACAAAGATGCTGCTCGAAAAGTTCGAGATGAAAATGCTAGTCAAAAGGTGATATGATTTTTGTATAAAAAATTTTTCTTCACTCAAAAAAAAATATGTTGGTACTCACTTGTCTTCGATACGTAATACGAACTCATTTTTTTCTCGTTAGGTAATATACTATTAATAAAATATCATACATTTACTAAAATTTTATTTTGTGATAGTATGAAATTGGTCAAGTCGGATCCGGCATATTCGTCAACCAAATCGACATGGATTTCTAGTAGAAATTCACCTTCATCAATGACGATTGTTTTAGTCAAAGCTCTAATTCCTCTGGATGTTTTGTTACGCAGCAATTTGAAAGAGGGAACCATTAAAGTCAGCAAAAAAGAAACAAAATGATGAAGCCCCAAAACTCAATAGTTTTTTAGATATTTAATTTTCAATTAAGCGCTGCAAAAAACTTTGTTTATAACTCGATGAAAAATGCATTCTTTCAAATAATTATTTACAGGCTTATTTAGGTACGCAAAAGCTATCTAATAAACATAAAAAGAATGAAAAAAAAGTATAAAATTTATTTACTGATACGTTTGAGCAATTCTTACCCTAATGTTTTAGAAATTCTTCGTGTTCTCTTAGAAAAATATAATAATCAAAACAAACTTTTTTTGTAATATTTTTCATAGTTTAAACAAATTTGCAGATACATTTTGTAAAAAATCAACTATTCGGGCAAGATGGATCGGGACAAATGATACAGCTAAAGTTAAAGAAAAATATGCAATAGAATATTCCTTGAATTTGGTAAGATACCATACATTATAAGTATTTTAAATATAATTTAAACCACTTATATTTCTAATTTTGGTTTCGGCAGTGTTTTATACAATGCTTGTGATAGACACGTTTTTTTAGCATCTGAGCAAAATGCGAAAATACTCATTTTTATATGTCTATATTTTATCTATCGAATTATCAAAAATACCTTACTGGTCAAAAATTTGTGAAACTCTAAAAACGCTAAATTTTTTTAATCACTTCTGATTGAAAAATATTCGTTATTTATGCAGATAATAACAAATAATTTTCTCTTGTTCGAAAGATTAAAATTTCAGCTTTTAAATTCTCTTGTCAAAAATGTATTTTTTTTTTATTTTTGTAGTTGTTACATCTTAACATTAAAAAAATGCGTTTTTTGTAAAATACTTTGAAAATACCATATCTTCCTAAAAAATGATCAAAACCCTATTAATTTTTTTAAATTGTAAATATTTTCACAAGGTTTAAGATTATTTGCTTAAAAATTCTAAAAATGTATCATATTATGAATTGAACCCTTTTTGTTGCCTTTACAACCTTTTAGGATAATTTGTTATTCTTGCTGTAAATAAAAACTATATTGAAGAATTGGAAAAAGTAAATGTGGATGAAAAGTTTCCCGAATATGCTGCCATTTCACGGAATAAAATTGATGATGTTAGAAACTTCGTATCAGTTCATTTGGATGATTTTTTTTTCAAAATACGCTGCTATGTTGCAAAATAAAGTTGACGATGAAAAAATTTGACTAAAACTTCAGTTAGAGTTTATAATTTTTTGCATTTTTGGGGATTTTGGTATAACTGATTAATTTCATTTAAATTTGTAAAGAACATAATGTAAAAATAGAGCTATATTTATTAAAACAGATTTGTATCTTATTTTATTTACATAGAGATATTTTCAAGTTTATTTTTAGTTTCTTTATTTAAACACCATTCAAATGTATAATGAACTTTGTTGCTTATTGAATTTCATTGTTTAAATAAATTATTAAACTTCAATTAATGTATTTTTGTTCATTGTTTGATTTACTTTCATGAATTTGAATATTTTTGTTTGCTTCTAAAATAATAGGTGACTCACTAAAAAAATACGAAAAATATTTCAATATAAAAAGTTAAATATTTGTTGTCTACTTATAATAAATGTAAACTTCATATTTATTTTTCAAATATTAATATATTTTGAAAACTGTTATTAAAATCTGTAAGTAAATTTTCACAAATAACCGCTTGGCTGCATCATATTCAAATTAAATCTCGAAACAAATTTTTCATGTTGAAAATACAAAAATTTATAATATCTCTGAAATAATTAGTATACATTTATCATAATTTTTTCTTTAAATTTCAACTAAACATATTTAACAAAATGTCTTACCTTGACATGCATAGTGCAATTGATCAAGGAGAATTAGAGAAGATTAGATTTTTGTTAAATAATGGCACTGATGTTAATATTCGGGATCCTTTTAGAAACGTTCCCTTGCATACGGCTGTACATCGTTTTTCTGAGGACCCAACTGAGTTATTAGACAAGCAAATAAACTGGGTAGAAAAAGAATCCAACTACAAAATTATGTGCTCCTCTGTCGATCTAAAACATGAGATCGAAATTGTGAAGTTGCTGTTTCAACAAGATGCCGATGTAAATGCTGAAAATAATTACAATCAAACACCTCTTCATCTAGCAGTTACGAATGTTGAAATGAAGATTTGCAAACCAAAATCCAGCTTCTTGAATGTGAAACATAATTTACTTGTGCAAATGAATTTACCTACGTATTTCTTTCGCAAACCTAATTTTAATATAATACAAATATTGTTAGCTAATGGAGCAAAAGTGAATGCAAAAGACTGCAATGGTTTAACTCCTCTTCACGTTGCGATTGGAAGAGATGATGTGGGTTCCTGTGTCGTATTAAACATTCTAAAACTATTGATTAAACATGGAGCTGATGTTAATACACAAGATAAGTTTGGTCGGGCTCCTCTTCACTATGCAATTAGACTAAGAAACCCTCTTCAAATTAAATCTCAGCTTACGAACTCAGAGTTGGATATTAGCTATACAATGTCAACTGCCAAAAAAGCTGAAGTTTTGAAACTTTTGATAGATAATGGTGCAGATATTAACATAAAAGCAAAAGATCTTTCGACACCACTTGGAGAAGCTTTAAGAGCCAATGATACGGAAACTATTCGAATATTGTTGAAAAATTTTGATTATTGTTCTACAGGTGGTAGAAATCCCTATACCGATATAGATGATGTAGAAGAACATTTTTTGAAACACTTAATTAGGCTGAGAAAAGCAAATTTGACGGATTTGAAAGATGCGGTCTATTTAAGTTGGAAAACAGAATATAATAATAAAGAAAGTTCGAGAAAAAAATTTAATTGGACTAATTTAGAATTAGATTGCAAAGAGGAACTCAAGAGAATGGACTTGGAATTTGTTGACACTTTGCAAAAAATTAGTTATTTAGATATTTTGATTCATTCATTGCATGTATGTGCTGATTTAATGAGCAAAAATAATATTAAAAAAAATATAGAAAATATTGATTTTCATCAAAAGTTTCCTCAGTATGCTGATATTCTGCAAAATAAAATCGAAGATATTAGAGATCTTGCATAGCTCATTTTTATTCAAAAATTTTTCAGAAAATGCTGCAAAACTTTAAAGCAATTTTTTTTTTGTATTTTTAATATTTGAAATAATTTTAAAATCTAAACTATTAGTGTGTATGTTTGTGTTAAATTTACAATTGCTTTTCTTATTGTAAATTCAAAAAATATATATTTCGACGAATGTATTTGAATATTATTTTAATTTGATTTTGAATTAAACGTAATAAGTGTGTTATAATAAATATTTTCAAACTTACATTTTTAGTTGTCATTTAGATAAACTGAAATGGGGAAAATTGTGAAAAGAAATTTGGTTTGAAACGTTTAGAAAAAGAATGCAAATTAGATATATTGAAAAAGTGCATATAGAGTTGATATGTAAGATTAAAATTGTTACTTATGAGGATATTTTGACGAAACCATTGCTTCCATAGTTTGGTAACTCGTAAAAAAATTTTATTATATGTTTTTCTGTTTACTAAATAACTTTTTTTTCATAATGTTCCATGTTTCATCTACGATAAAATAAATATCGTAGAAAAGAGTAAAGTCGAAAAGAAATGCTTTCTTACAAATTAAGTAATTGTATCTTGTTTAAGTATTAATTTTGATAGGTTTATCACTTTGTCAAGTTTTCTGTAGTTTCCTTTGGCGGAACGCAAATGGGGGAGAAATTAATCAAATTCGGGCCACGACTTGTACTTCCTGACCCCTCTTTCCCCTGCTCATTTTTTTTTGAACTCTATTCATTCTACAAAATTAATTTTACTCAATTAAAATTTTCTGAAAAGACTTTGCTCGTCTCCTTCTCCTCCTCCCGTATACATTAATACGCGAAAGCAGAAATGAATAAAATGTCTACATAAAATACTATTTTGTCAATTGATTTATAATCATACATGCCAAAAATTGCAATTTGATACAATTTGTTTATGATGATTTATTTTTACAAAATGTGTTTCATAATCATGGGTGTATAAAAGTTCTAAATCACCTATCGAATAAAGTAAAAATACAAGGTATCGGACACGTTTCAGATACCGTCACAATGTATACACTGAAAATTTAACCTGAGTTAAGTTGTTTCGTGTCTCCAACCAGAGAGCTTTGGTTAAAAAAACAACCTGAGTTTACTTAAAAATAACCAGACTCAGGTTAAAAACAACTCAAGACACGAAACAACTAAACTCGGGTTAACAGGTTTCTCAGTGTATGCTTATTCTAGACTCTGAAATTGAATTTACGAAAAAAATGTATTGAACAAAATATAACATGAATAATTAATTTTATAAATTTTAGATTATACGCCATCAAATCGATGGAGTAGATATTATTTCTTTATAAAAAAAATGTTGATATTATATATCATAACGAACCGTTGTAAAAAACGGATAATCCTCACTTTTCCCAAGCTATTTTATTTTCAATTTATTTTTCCCAAAAAATCTGTTTTCTAAAGTAATCCAATTCCCAAATTTGCAGCTTGGGAAAAAATGCGTTAGGGAAAAATATTTTGGGAATTTTGATCCCCAATCGTGTGTGAAAAATATGTCTAATACCTATATTGTAAGCAAGTCAAATGCATGTAACAAGCACGATTAACATTCGTGTAATATACATTATTTTATGTTGCACACGTGTCAAAAAAAACGTGTGTTACTTACACTACCGACAGAAAGTTCGTAAACACGATTTTCGAAAGACCATAATTTTCAAAATACTAACAATTTGTTTATATTCACCTAATATTAATAAATAATTTAGATTCTCTTACTTTTGTATATTTTTCCATTTTTTGAGGCTAGGAAATTTTTCTTTTCGAGTACAAGAAGATGATAAATCAAGTTCGTATTATTTCAGATTATTAAGGTTTTATCAACTTAGTCTAAAAACTTTTTAAGACTAATATTTTTAAAAAAATAGCCCAGCAGAAGAAGAAAAATTGTATGAACTGATTTGTATGAATCGTAAAGTAAAATATATAGACTTATTAACTCGAAAATTAAACAAACTTTTTTAAAAATCGATAAAATTAGAGAAAAGCTGAATCAATTAGATTATAAGAAAAAATTTCCTATTTATTCTGGCCGTTTAAAATTGAAAGTCAATAAATATAAGAATGTAGCTGATACTTTGACTCGAATGTACAAATCGATTGGATTAATTTTGACTAATTTTCGAATGACCGATATTGTACTGGCAAAAATCTTAACATTTTTGGATGAAAAAGATTTGCAGATATTAGATAATATTTTTTAAACAAGATTTTAAATAAAAGTGATTCAAAAAATAAAAAATCGAAGAAAAATCTTACAATATGTGATTATAAAAAGTTAATTTTAAATCAAATATTTTTTAAATGTAGAAATAAGATTATTTTATTGATAGACAAAATATTGTTATTATTTTCATTATTAGATCTATTGTAATGAGGTAAAAGTAGTATATAAAAAGAAAATTAACTAAAATACACTTTTTTATTCTAAAGAATGTTATTTGAATACCTCTCGGATCTTTAAAAACATAATGGTATGTTTAGGTCATTTTGTCTTTTCTCTTGTAAATTTTGAAAATTGGAGAATTTTAACTACTCTGGAATAAAATAAATAGTAATTTATCGAAAAATCTTGCCAAGCAGAAATAGAAAAACTACGTCAATTAATTTGCTTGAATCGAAATAAAAGATTTTTAGATTTATTGCCCACAAATAAAAACAGAGTCGTTGCTTTTTTCAAAATTCCTTGAAACAAAGGATTTATTTTGATCTTTCAAAATCGAGAAACAAAAAATTTATGGATTTGACTGAAACGAGACTCAGGTGTACGAATCGATAAAATGTATTTCGACCAATTTTGAAATACCTGGTATTAAACTGACGAATATTTTTGGATTAACAAGTTTTATAGATATTAAATACTATAGTAATATTTAATAAGTATACATTTTAAATAACATTTTTGACAAGTGGTTTTTCGAAAAAAAATAGTTTGTTTATTATCTTAAGATTTGAAATGTAATTTAAACATAAATGTAAAGTACAATAATAAAACGTGCTAAAAGTTATTAATTCGGTTTTCATTTATTTACCTCAATTTCCAACTCAATAAATATAAGGTATTTTGGAAACGTAATCGGGCTATCTTATATAGATAAAAAATAAAAAATAATAATTTTAATCGTACACCAAAATTAAAAAACTTTTAATTTTTAGTTTCTTCACTCACCGTTTCATGGTGTTCTCTCAAATATTTCCCAAATCCACTCCACCAATCTCAAACTATCTAAACTCTAACAAAAATCCCAACGATGCCACCTTTCTACCCAAAGCTTCAAGATGTCCGAAAAAAAGCTAATTTTCGAGGCAATCAAAAAAGGCGACTCTGAGCACGTGGATCTTCTCCTGAACCATGGCCTCGACCCCAACACTACAACCGAAATCGGCTCAATGAAAACCATGACTCCACTTTTCTTTGCGATTTTCGAAAAATCCAACGTACGCATCTTCCAATCCCTCCTAACTCACGGTGCCAATCCAAACGTGACAACCCCCTCTTCCAGAAGAACTCCTCTTCACCTCACCTGCTCTCACGAATTTCCCATTGAAATTATGCAACTTCTCCTGAAAAGCGGTGCTGATGTCAGTGCTAAAACCTCACAAGGCCTGACCCCTCTTCACACTGCCGTTCTTCACCACTCAATCGAAAAAGTCAAACTTCTCTTGGAGTTCAAAGCCAACGTGAACGCTAAAGACCAGATCGGCAACACTCCTCTTCACAGAGCCGTTGAGCTTAGAAACAACTTCCCGCTGGTGCAGACCCTGCTGAATCTTGGTGCTGACGTAAACGCCGAAAATAATTACACCCATACTCCACTCTACGCTGCAGCCAGTGTGAAGAACAATGAAGACGCCATAGGTCTGCTTCGCGAACTTGGCGCCAAGATGAAAATCAGACGAAGTCTGTCGCCGCTGCTCCACCGACGCCCGGAACCAGACAACAACAAAGATAAAATGGATTATTTGAAAAAACATGGTGCTGAAGTAAACTCCAAGGTGGAGAACAGTCCGCCTTTGTACAATGCCCTTTGGAACGGTCATAGAACCCAGGTGGAAAATTTGCTGAACAAGGGAACCAACCCCTATTTCGAGCCAGCTCTATGTTTCCGATTGATCCAAAAAAGGGACAATATAACGAGGGACGACGAACCCCACATGGTGGAGGCGGTGAGTATTTTTTTGCACCACTTGGTCAAACTTAGAGCTCTAAATTTGTTGGAAGACAGGACCTATGCGATTTGGTTGACGGATTTAAATGACATGGAAAATTTTGAGATCTGTTGCCAGGCTGAGGTGGACAAAATGAGAAATGATTTAGTTTCTAAGGAATGTGACTTGACTTATGCCCACATATTGACGGAGGATTTGGACCAGCTTGAGCCGTACTTTTATTTGGCTGAAATCAACGACCGGTTCAGTGAAATCGACTTGGGAAATGAGTTCCCGTTATATGCGAGCATGATGGAGTACAAGGTTTTGCGAATTAGGGACAGGGTGAGGAACATGAGAGACTTTTGGAGGATAATGAGTACAAGGATATAAAGTTTTAAGGATGGAGGGGTTGAAAATAGAGATGGAGTATTTATTTTTGATTTGTATGTTATTACAAATTTGAGAATTATTCCGGACGAATTTTAGTTATTATCGGATGTAATTGTTGAGAATAAAGTTGGGCATGAAAACAATAAGCAGATAACATTTTTTAATTCTTTTATTTAGTATTTTGTTATCTTTTTAATATGATATTGTAAAATGTAATGGAGAAAATTGCAATGAATAAATTGATCATTAAATAAAATTTATTTAGAAAATATAATTAAAACTCTTGTACTTATAATTATATATCTTTAACAAAGTAATGAAAATGACTTTGAATTTTAAGGTGAAAAATTAAATAAGGTTTAACAGTCTATGCAAAATATTGAAATAATTCAGATTACAAAAAAAGATTATTCTAAAACTATTATTTTAAAAAAAATTAATAGTGATAATAACTAATCTTATAAAATAAATTTATGCAATATTTCGAAAATTTAAATATTTTGTAATGTAATTATTTTTAACTACATCTAAAACCAAATGGTAAAAATCATTTTGTAAATAATGACTCATATAAATTTTATTCATCTAACATAAATTTGGTTTATAAAGAAAATTGGTAATAATACATTTTGTTTAAAAAATTAAAGTTTATAATTTATCTGTAAAAAAGTTAGCTTGATTTCAAGAGTCCGAACGGTTTTTGATTCTACTTTATTTTAGTGTACAAATGAGATATTTTTTATTTTTAAAATTTTTTACGTTACCGTCAAACAAAGTGAGATTAAGAAGCAAATAACACCAATGTATAATATTATTTTATATAGCTTATAATATTTTTGATTTTTTAATATATTATTGGCTAAATTGATAGATTATTAATAAGTTAAAATTAAAGCTCTTAAAAAAAATTATCCCTAATTACTTTTTCAACATAAAGTTTGACCCTTAATGAGGCGCGTGGCATCTGGCTGGCGCCAAGCCAACTTTGAATTGTAATATTTTCTAAAATACTGTATATTTGACCTAAAGTCTTTTATTTACTTCTCAAACGAACATTTTTATATCATGTTAAATAAACAAAATAATAATAAAAAATTGTTTGTATTATTTTTTCAGATTGTTATTAACAAAATTTCAGTTTAAAAAATATTTGGATTTGTTTATTTGTAATAATAATTCAACTTTCTATTAAAAATAATACCAAAAATACCAAAAAATAGTGTTTACATGTAAAAAAATATCAGTTGGCGCCTATCAAGCATAAATCTTCTTGAAATGGTCAAAATATAAAAATTCAGTTTTTTATTTCCAATTGATGGAAATTGTGTACAAGCGGCCAATCTCACCCCGTTTGACGATAAATCAAAATTAAAATAAAACAACAGCTTCTACGTTATATTCATTATTCTTTTATTTCAAAAATATGTTTTATTATTCAAAAATAAATAAAAATATAATAGAAAGATTAAAAAAGAAAAAACAAAATCTTTTATAAATAGATAATTATTTTATAGATGGATGCAGTTAACATCCGCGCCATTTTTTCAAAATGTTAACAACTTTGGCATTTTCACCCACTCAAAGAGGTGTTTTTCAAGCCATTTTTATAATTTTCATTCACATCTGCTCCTGGAGCGATTAAAAAACTCGGAATCTCAATGGTTTCGACTAGCTGTCAGACGTAATGAAGAGGTGTCAGACATCCGGATCTGCTATGTTTACTTCTGCTTCATGTTTCAGTAATGATTTAACTATTTGTAAATCGCTGTGTAATTTAACAAGCGGTGTAACTTTTTGATGAGAATCAAAATTGATGCAAATGATAATATCAGCTTCATCATGAATTAATAAAATTATTACATGCTCTGAATACTGGTTTTTGATGACTTAAAATATCATTGTCTCGGACATTTTTGGAGTTTGTTTGGATGTAAGAGAAGTGAATACTTGTTTTCAATTTTCTATTGAGCAATTTGGTTGATATTTTTGTGAAAAATTATTAAGTAAACGTCGTAAAAGAGTTATTGAAAAAAAAACACGAAATTAAGTACCTCAACAAATACAGTAAAATTGTCTTACATTAACGGAAAATCTAAATGACTGCTGATAAGTGTAATAAATTTCTTGATGAGGATTTTTTTGTATGAAAAATTAACAGTTAAAATTTTTCATAGCTTATGTAACAACATAGATCTTATTGCTTAATTTTCCCAAAGTCTAACGTCATTTTTTACCCTAAAAATATCTCGTTTGTTTAGAACTAATGGTTAATTTATTTTTTAGCAATATCATTGAGTTTAGAAATCTCATTCTCTTATTTCTCATTACATTTTCAATGTTTCAAGCTCTTGTTTATTCTTCGCACCAAACAATTTTTTGACTGATTTACGCCAGTAACTTTTCCTTCAAATTATTTAAATCAAAACTATTACAGTACAATTGTCACAGCTCACTACCGATTTCGGTAAAATTCCGCCCCCTTTGTGTCGAATGAAAATAAGAGTATGTGCGTGCGCACGCATACATCGACTTGACGTGAAAGAAGCTTGCACGCTCACACGCTTATTTTCATTCGACACAAAAGGAGCGGAGTTTTACCGAAATCGGTAGTGAGCTGTGACGAATTTCGGAAATGAAGAACGTTAATGTTTTTCGCGTGGCACCGCCAACTAAGATAAGTAACGCATCTCACGAATTTTAAATTGATGAACGAGTTTCGGTAATGGTTTGCAGCGAATTTAGATAAAAAATTATACATTATTCGATAGTTAGTTTGTTATCCTCTTTTAGATAAAGTTTGACTTGCTTTTAAAGTTACACACTTTTCTCGATGTTGTTTATAACTATTTTTGGTTCTTTGTTTTGTAATTATTTTTTAAACTCTTTGATAAATAAGCTACATTTTTTAAGGGAATTTTACCACATATTAAAAATATTGCAATACATAAAAAAATAAAATTACCTGAGAATTTAAAAATCTAATTGTATTTGAAAAAATCTAATTTTCTTGAAATTGTTAAAAAAAATTTTTTCCTTAAGTTTTTTCGAACTACTTCATGAAGTATCTTAAAGTCATTCAAGTTTTTTTTTATTATATAAAATGCTAAAAAAATTGTAAAATGAAAAGACGTCAAGTATTACAGAAATAATAATTGAAACAATATAAAATGTATTGAAAATGACTTCATGTTTGAAGTCTTATGTACACCTACATAGTCAAGCCGATCATTTTTCAAAGTTTTGTAGAAATTTTGAAAATTTAAAAAACATAGAAAAGGTAAGAATAAATTAGCATAAGAAAAGAAACTCTTGCTTTTAGCTGTTTAGAAACATTTATTTTAGTATTGTTTTCAATATAATGCAATTTGACACAGTGACTACAAAATCAATGACATTACATTTTAGCATATTAATAATTTCCGTCTGGAACATTCATAGAATTTTTTATTACTGTAAAACTAAAAATATATTTCTAGTTTATTAGATTTATTGAATTAATATCATTTTGTAATATACTTTATAATCGTATAAGAATATATGTTTCATAAATTTAAATATTTGCAATTTAGTTTTTATAACAATAATTCATTTTTTTAAACAAAAAAAAATTATACTAAGTTATATTTGAAATTGACGAAATATTAAAAATGTTATATTCTTAACGTTTTACAAATATATTTTTATCATAATGATATATTACTTATTTATTAACAATTAATTTTGCGTTTCACAGAATATTGTTAACAAAAATTCAAAATGTCTGTTTTTAAGGTCAGTTTAAATTGTATACGGTTTTAAATCTAAATTAGGTGCTTAGTAATCTGGAAATACCAACCCTACCCAACCATAAGTACATAATGAAGCAGCACTGATAAGCATTGCAGAACCAATAAATTTCAACAAAAATTTATTTTTATTTGCAATTTTTGAAACATCAGTAATTTCCGTTACTTTATTATGCAAAATAGCTGTATATTCAGGACATATTGAATCCAAATGAATTGATGCAAAATCTTCAGCATCGTGAATTCGATTTCTTAAAATATCAGCATACTCAGGAAATATTTCATCCAAATTTAAATTATTCAATTTTTCTTTGACCTCATTTAACTTTAAAAAAAGTGCAATGACATGCAACTTTTGGTTCAAAATATCCCAATAGCTTATACTTCGAGTCTCACAAATCAGTGTTTTCTGCATTTTTTTAATTTCTAATTCGCATTTCTTCTCCGAAGTAGTCCAGTTAAAATCTTCATTTCGTGTTTTCCAATGTGAATAGTCCTCTTTGTTCAATGTCAGCAAATTTGCACTTTTCAATTTAACTAAATGCTGCAGATAAATTTGCTTTGTTTCATAATGTTGTCCGCAATAAACCTTGTTATCATTTTTATTGTAATCCACTTTTTTTAATAACATTGCTATAATCACTCTATCTTTAGTTTGAACAGCTAAATTTAAAGGTGTCGAACCATCTTTGGCTACTTTATCAATGTCTACTCCATGGTCAAATAGAAGCTTCAAAATTGCCTGCTTTTTCGAGTCTTCTATTATACAATCGTCTCCAAATAATTGCTGAATATTCAAAGAGTTTTGCTTCAGAATATAATGAAGAGGTGTTTCGTTTAAATTATCCCTTGCATTAACATCTGCACCGTTCTCAATTAAGAGTTTAACAATGTTTAAATTAGGTTCCCGAAAGAAAACTGTATCTTTCGATGAAATCGATGAAACACTCGTCAGAGCTATATGAAGAGGTGTTTTACCTTCACTATTGGTGATGCTAGCATCGGCTTTGTGCTGAAGCAGTATTTGCACGATTTCAAGATCAGTTTCTGGGTTCCCAGCACAAAAAGCCACTTTTCTCTGGGTTTGGGATTCGGTCTTACTCAATACTTCATTTGAAAAACGGAACACAGCCTCATGAAGAGGGGTGGTTTTTCTTTTTTCCGATTCAAAGCCATTAACATCAGAGTCGTCATTTAGAAGTCTTCTTAACTCTTTCAAATTGTTGTTTTTCACTGCTTTATGCATGATTGCTTTTGTTGTTTTATTTTTTTTTTCCAAATTAATTAAAGACGAAATTATACTAACTCTTTGAGAGTCTTCTAGATATTTATAACATTTGATTATAAAATTAATTTTGAGATTCAACTCACTTATCGCCACAAAGCGATAATTTGTGAAAATTCGAGTTTATGTCAATTTCTGGTGTTTTTTTTTGTGCAGAATAGAAAAATTAATTTTTTTATTCTTACAATGTATTTTTGTTAA
Organism: Idris sp. 1 HC-2018; assembly: GCA_022817325.1. Classification (NCBI taxonomy): domain Eukaryota; kingdom Metazoa; phylum Arthropoda; class Insecta; order Hymenoptera; family Scelionidae; genus Idris; species Idris sp. 1 HC-2018. Next base: position 14,396 of record JABFPM010001587.1, read on the forward strand.
AAAATTATTATCAAAAAATAAAGATGAAATAAATGCTTATAACTTAAATTTGTCGGGATTCACAACTATTGGTGAAATAAACTTCCTTCATATTGATGATATGAACCTAAATCTGAAAGGCAATGTATGAGCCTTCGTAACATCTCAAGTTTATGTAACCTTCATGGTTTGTTGGTTGCGCTCTCCGAATACTAACCTGAAAGACGCGAGTTCAATACCTCGTCAAGGTTGATGCATGATCTAGTTTTTTTTATTATTTAAAACATAGTTTACATATCTTATACCAATATTGGAATACAATATTTGACCAATATTGGTACCAAATCTAAATTCACAAAAATTCTTTCATTGTAAAAAAATATTGGTCCGACATCGGTATCCAATGTTGAAATTGCATTGGCTATAAATATTACACAGGAACCTCGAATTATGTTGGATACAGATATTGGACCGATATCGGAAACCAATATTGGACGAACATTGGTTTTCATGTTGGAATGATATTTGATTACAATCTTCTAACAATATTGGCAAACAATTTCGGACCATTCCAGATTGGTGTTTTATTAGCACATTGCTCCAAGATTGGAAGCCAATATTGTTCGAAGCTTGAATTTGTTGTTAACATTTGTAGAACATTGACATTTCTGTATGGGATTTTATATAAATTTTCCAATTTGAATCAATTTTACCTTTTTATTATCCAGTTATTCTAAATTTGACAATAGTAATTTTTTAAAACCAAAATAAATTGATTACAATTTTTCATCTTAACTTTTGAAATCCAATTTTTTAAAAATATTAATCCCTGTCAACGAAAAACATTAATCTCGGTCTTGGTACAGAATAAAATAAGTCATAAAGCTGACTTTCTACTCCATATTTTTCATTATTCTTCTAACCTTTGCAATTCTTTCCATCAGCATGTCCGAAAAGAAGGGAAAGTCGACTTTCATATCAGCTTCATAAACTTGATTCTTGACGTGCTTCAAGCAAAAATAAGCAGCAATCGATTCCAAACTTTGCGTCAAAATATGCTCAAAAGTCAAGTCGCAGTCATCACAAACCAATTGACTTTCCATTGCCTTCAACTCTTTTTGACAGTACTTTTCATAAATCTGCAGCTCCACAGAGTTCTCCAGTCGATCCACCCAGACTACAAAAGTATTATCTTTGAGTAGCCCCAGTATCTTCAACTGAACCAAACGTTCCTCAAAATAGCTCACTGCGAGCCTCACAGCCGCTTCACTTTTCTTTTTCTCTAGTAACTGTCCCTGCAAAGTCGCATCGAAATATGTGTCAGCTCCCAAGCTCAATAATTTCTTCACGTTTTCCGTAGCTCCGTGGAAAAGTGCCTCGAAAAGAGGTGAAGAGCCGTCTCTAGTTTTGGCATTGATGTTAGCACCAGATTCCACCAGAAGTTTCAAAATTTCTGGGTTATCTTTCCTCGCTCTAATGTAAAGAGGTGTAGTACCTTCTGCATCGGTCGCGTTTACGTCCGCTTTATTATCGATCAAAAAGCTCGCAGTGTTGACTTCTTCAGCCAGATGAAGAGGAGTGAGACCTACGTTGTTTTGGGCGTTTACTTTTGCCCCGCATTTCACGAGAAACTCTAAGATTTTCGTGAAGCCGTGTGAAGAAGCCATGTGAAGGGACGTGTCACCGTTCTCATCTTTGGCATTTATGTTTGCGTCAAAATCGATCAGCGTTTGCACAGTTTCGAAATAGTCACTGCTTACAGCAAAATGAAGGGGGGTTAGGCCTTTTTTGGATTTTTTGTTTATTTCGGCTCCGTTAGCGATTAAGAGGCTCGCAATCTCGGGATCTTCAAATAGATGAGAAGTATGGTGAAGAAGGGTCAGGCCCTCGGGATCTGCTACGTTTACTTCGACTTTTTGCTTGAGTAATAATTTAAGTATCTCTGGACTGCTCTGTATTTTGAGTGCGTAAGATACCGGTGTTACGCTTTCGTAAGAGTCAAAGTTAGTGCAAATGTTAATGTTTACGTCACCGCTGTTGAACAAGATTTTTATGTGTTCTGGGTCTTGGTTTTTGATTGCTTGAAATAAGATTATCTCGGACATTTTAAATCACTTAGTTATTTAGAAGTGAAAACTATTTCCAATTTTGTATTGAGACATTTGGTTTTATATATATTACAAATGTAATTTGTGGTTTTTGAGAATTCTTAAAATCAACGCTATGAAGCGATAATTACAGAAATTAATTAGTTGTTAAAACTGTTTGAAAATACAATTTTATCGAAGTATTAGAAATAATTAAAAATAAGTAAATAAGCAAATGAGTTACTACTAAAACGGTACAGTGCTAGTGATGCCTTATCAAAAATATATGTTAATATTTTGATTATAAATATCCAACTCCGATTATTAAAACTCAAGTTGAAAAAAAACATTTCAAACATTTGAAGGGAGGTTCCAATGAATATTTCATAAAGCAACGAAAATTTGAAATACTTTTTATTCTATATGAAATATCTGTTTTCATCTGAAAATATCAAAAATTGTAACAATGTTTTGATTTTGTTTGAACTAAACTTTGATGCTTCAAAAAGATTTTTTTTGTTTATAATGAGTTAAATAATAATTGAAACATTATAAAAAAATGTACAAAATAAATGTAGGTATTTAATTGTATAAACTGAACTACATTCTATTTATTATATTTCACTATCTGAACTATACATAAAAAAAATTAATGTTTATCTTTGCTGATGTATCAATAAAAAATTGTAGCATAATATCTTATTTACTATACAGCTTTTTTTACTATTTATTATTGACTACTTTACTAAAATCGTCAATTTTCAACCGATCTTCATGAAATTTTGTTTTTGAATATCTATCAATGTATTAAAAATAAATTTTCATTGAGATTAAAAAAAAATTATAAACAATATATTTGTTAATAACTTATGAAAAAAGTGTATTTTCCCCAAGTTTCTGGGAGCCCAATTTTCAACTGATTTCTATCTGACTTAGACGGAATTCTTTGGAATTTAATGAAGAACAAATGTGTAGAACAGATTTTCAATATCTGATTTATTTTTTCAGCAATTCACAATTTTGTAAAAAGTCGCTGAAAATAGAACAAAACTGCTTTAAAATAATATTTTGGTTAACCATTTATCAATAAATTTTTAAGAAACTAATTTTTCACGAATCTGATATACAGATTTGTTCTCCTTCAAATTCTGAACAGAGTGGTTTACATAAGATGGAAATCGGTTGAGAATTGAGCTCCCAGGAATTTTGGAAAGTTGTATAATTTTAAAAAATAAGTTTTCGAGATAATTGCATTTAAACAATACATTTATGTTTATTCGCATAGAAACTAGATTTTTTCATTTTAAAAGGATAAATTTTTATTCTACTATTCCAGGACCATAACAAGGTTCTTAATTAATGCGTTCAATAATTAAACATGCTAGCAATTTTCTGTTTTCAAGCGTTGTTACGCTGTTGCAGCGCTTAAGATAAAAGTACAAAAAAACTATTTTACATTACGATTTTTCAAAATCTATTAACACTACATTAAAGAAGATACTTCAATGTACCAAAATATGCAATAAAATTTTTGTTGACAAAAATTCGATTTTTGACGATTTTGCCGTCGACGGCCCCCTTAAATTAATATCTGATTTTATTTATCTTTTTGAAAGATAAAATTCAAAAAACAATTTTCAAAAAAAAAAAATAATAATATTTCATAATTTATCATTTTAACTTTCAAAATTCACATAATTTAAGATATCAATTTATGTAAAAGAAAATTATAAATTTTAATCTCAACATTTCATAAAATATAACTTCTAATGTAAATCCTTCACTAACTTCTTAACCTTAGCAATTCTTTCCTCCAACAGATCCGCGAAAAAGGAGAAAGTGAGTTTCAAATCAATTTGTTTCTTAACATCATTTAAACGAAAATTATTCGATTCCAAACTTTCCGTCCGCAAAAGTCAGGTCGCAGTCGGAATGTACCAATTGGACCTTTCATTCTCTCAAACTCTTCTTGACACTTCATTTCATAATCTTTCAATGCCAAATTTTTCTCCAATCGGTCCATCCAAATTACAAAAGTCTCATCTTTGAGTGCCCTAAGTGCCTTCAGCTACTCCAACCGTTCCTCAAAAATCATTATTGCCAGGGTCACAGCTCTTTCACTGTGAATCTTTTCTTTTTCCATCAGCCGTAGATATAATGTCAAATTAAAATAAGTATCTGCGTCCAAATTTAATATCCCTAACGAAACAAATTTCATCAAGAATTGATCAAAATTTGATATGAGAGAGTTATCGATCAAATTTTTATCGAATCCAAAAAATTGTTTTTTGAATAAAAAATTGATCAAAATTTTATGAGAATGGATATAATTTTGATATAAATTTTTGAGCAAGCATATAATTTTTTAACAAAATTTGATGATAATTTGATCAAAATAAATGTAATTTTTTTAGAACTTGAGAGTAGTTTCGATCAAAATTTGATAAAAAAATTATAAAATTTATTATAATTTTGCTTGAATCAAATATTTTATTCTTGATCAAAAAATTATCATGATTTGATTATAATGAAGAATTGATCAATTTTTACTCAGAAATTGATTCTGATAAGAAATTAACCAATTTTTTATCAGAGTTTGATTATGATAAATAATTGACCACTTTTTTGCAATATTAAGGACAAAAGTAGGCATTCTTAGAATCATTTAATCTCATTTTTAATTAACATTAATTAACATTTAATTGAAATAGGTGTTTGAACTAATTCGTAGCGTTTCCTAATAGATGGCGTGACAAGTGCCCTTTTCCAATAGATTGCGTGACTAGTGTTCCCCGTAAATCTACTATCATTGAGCATCATTATTAATATATGGCACTTGGTTGAAGTGTAAATAACAATATATTATATATTATATATATATATATTATATATATATCGAATATGTCTAACTTTGTGCCGAATAAAGTGTTTTTGCGGGGAATTCTACTTCATTATTTTAACATGAACAAAACCGCTGCTGAAAGTCATCGAATCTTAGTAGAAATTTATGGAGAGCATGCACTAGCTGAACAAACGTGTCGGAAATGATTTGCTCGATTTAAAAGTGGTGATTTTGAGCTGGAAGACAAGGAACGATCTGGGCAGCCTAAAAAATTCGAAGATGAAGAATTGAAGTCATTGCTCGATGAAGATTCATGCCGAACGCTTCA
>JABFPM010001588.1:0-19626 GCA_022817325.1 Idris sp. 1 HC-2018
CATACATTATTTCTTTACATCGATTTAAAAAAAAGAAAACAAATTATTTTTGAGACAATGTTTTTTTTTTTTTGAGACATTAAATTAAACATGATAAAATATTATATGTAAATAACTGTTAAGAATTTTCAAAAATTCTATTTTTTAAACGTTCAGTCATAAAAATCTTATAATTTCTGCATAATATATTTTGTAATGGATAATTTATAGAATATTTTTTAAGTATAAATTTGTTTAAAAAATGTGTTAAGAATATCAACTTTAAGGAAAAATTTTGCCGTCGTGAATAATTGAGGTAGTTTTCTAAAAATACACATTTACACTTTATAATTAAGAAACATAAATAACTTTTTTTAATTAAAGATTACAAGTATTTTTAAGTTAATTTACTTAATGAAAAAATGTTTGATTATCAAATTCTGATCTTTTAAACATTCAATTTTAAATTTTCATGTGTAAAACATATTTATTTTATTTTTATAAAAGAATAAAATTGATTTCATTATTCTTAAACATAGCGAAAAAATAACATAATCAAAATTAAAATTCTCTTGCTGAATGAATGAAAAAGAAAAAAAATAATCCATATGTAACAAGTGCCTTAAATTTATCTATTGTATTTTCTAAAATAAAGAATAAAATAATTATTGATATTTTCCGAATTATTCATTAATTGATCTTTGAAATATTCTATTATTTATTCTGTTTTCAATAAATTGATAATTATAAACAAAATCAGTATTGTTTTTATAATAATTTGAGATGAATATTACATATGCATTATGATAATTTAATTTAACATCAAAATGTTGAATAAATATTTGTTATTAATACAATTTTAAACTACTTACATTTGCCATAATAAAATAAAAAAGGAATAAAATGTATCCAATTGTTTTTGTTTTATGTCAACATGTTCCAAAATTCAACCGAATCATTATAAATGTAAAACAAAATTGACTTTTTCTTGATATAAATCTTGAATTTCACTTTTTCAAAGACAAATTATTTAAACAACAAAGAGTAAAGGGAAAACATTTAAAAATTTAGAAAAAAATACGTTCACATTTTCTATTCTTATGATAATAGCGTTTGCAGCCAACGTGTATCTGCAGATCGTTTTCCTGACGTTGTTCAGAGCAGCCGACACGTGACCAAGCAAACGCGCATGTGTTGAAAGCAATCAATACTCATCAAAACCTTACGTTGTATGCGGCAATTTTTCCTGCATACAACATTGCCAACTGCAGTGCAGGTAGATATTTTTTTAACTCAAATTGCATTATAACTAAATAAAGTCACATCTTTTGTATGAAAATTTAAAAAGAAAAAAAAACCAGAAAAGTAAAAATAAAAAAATTAAAGAAAACAAATTATGACTTAAAGAAGTCAGTCTTTTGAATTTAATTAAACTTTTTTCAATTTAGCAAGGATATGAAATGATAAAAACGATATTTTTTTCAATAATGAATAATCATATTTTAATGACGCAATGATTGTACAAATCGATTTCTCACTTAAACACTCTCCATCTAAACGAGGAACAATAACAATAAATTTATTTAATAATCATTACAATCATATTTGTAATTATAATTATAATTGTAATCAATAAGAACATGTCAATGCTTGTCACCCCAATCCTCGCGATCAACAGGCCTCATTATCTTGACAAACGTGACATATTTTCCACTTACAATGCGCTTTTAATTTGACGACAAATATTATAGAAAACCTTATACGTTCGTTCTTTTTTGTGGCATTTATTTGCCATCGCGAGTGTCACATAGTCTGTCGAATCTTTTGAATTTAAATGCTTTGGCCCATTCTTACAGAATTTTCTTCATTTAACATGCAATTAATCAAATGCATGCACATCTTTATTTTTCGTTTTTTATAGCAGCAGTCTCAACTTACGAGAATCATTTTGAATACGTTCCTTTTGTCCCCCCTCCCCCTATCTTTTTTCGAAAACCAGAGTGTTTTGTCAGTCGTAGTCAATAAATCGCATCAGTACATATGTTTATTTAACCCTACTTTGTATCTCATTGTTTTCTTTGTACGCTTACACCGAAAAAAAAAACATCATTATACTTTATTTTAAAGTTTACGACTAGTCCACAGTCAACATCCCCGTTGATTTTGTCTTTAGGATCGGCAAAATGTTACGGTGATGTTGCCTGCGACACTTATAACTTTCTTTCTCGCATAATGCAATAATCGTCATTGCAACATTATACTTCTTTTGTCACATATATCTGTATTATATATTTTGAATATAACCGAATACGTTCTACGCGATTCGTCGTTGATCCGATTCTTTTCTCAAGTTATTATTTGTTTTTTATAATATAATTATTGTGATTCTCATATTCCCCCCACCCTATATACACAATTCAACGTTAGCGATAAAGATTTGTTATGTCAATAAAATTTCTAGGACATCGCCGATAACCGACGCCAATATAATAATATTCAATATTTCGCTTGCAACTTTACTGCTCAAAACAAGAAACATCCGTACTAGGCCACCAACTATTACATACATATGCGTCATATGCGAAGTACAACAAAACTATTTTGTTCGTTTTCGTGGCGGTAAATCAGAAGACATGTACACGATTAGATCGTCCTTTTTTGCAATCGTTAGTTTCGCGCTACAGGTACAATTAATTTTTTTTCGATTATATATTGAAATTGACAGAAATTGAATTCGGTGCTCAAAAGATGAAAGAAATTGAGGTGATTGTGGGGATAATTCTGAAGCACTCCGTATATGTATGTATATCTATTTAATTAAGCAAATATATACGTATGATATTGGTACATTGAAAAGAAAAATTCAGTTGCTTGGGTGTATGTATTTTGACAAATGTTTTAATTCTCGTAGAATACTTAAAGTGCAACTAAATTTTTCCTTTCAATGTATTTAATTTATGTTCATTTTAACTTAAATAATCATTTTTTGCTTTACAATAATTTGGTGATTTCTTAAATGAAATGTTTTATGTTGTTAACAAATTGTTCAGCATATTTTGTTTGATTATATAAGATAAGACGTTTTACGCTTTATCATAATTATGAATGAAATTGACAATAAGACTATAAAAATCGAAAAAATGCAGAATTAAAAAATATGAAATCACTTTTATTTTGCAAAGCAAAAATACTGATTATTAATATTGACCACGCATAAACATTTCACTAATTTCAATAAATTTATATTCAATTGAAAACCCAACGTAATAAAATCATCCTTACTTCCAACGCCAGGAATCACTTCTGAATGGAAAATGTTTTGTTTGTAAATTTTGTTTTCTATTTGAATAATTTTTCATTTCGCGTTTCTACGCAAAGTGCGCGTTGAAATCGACAATATCGACATCTCAGCAATTATATTTTGCCTTCGTTCTGTATAACGTAATCCGATTTAAAATCGAATTATTTATTTTCCAATTTGTTTACTTAAAGGAGTAAATATTATATCATTAATAAAAGATGTCTAAATTGTTTAAAAGCATATTCCTGTTAAGGTACCAAGTATTATTAACACTTATTTTATTAAACTTGTGTTTTTATTAATTCGAAACTGTTTAAATAAAAATTTTACTAAACTTATTGCAGAAAACTATTTACTCCTTGATTTTAATTTTATTTTGATAAACTTTCAATATTTTGATCATTAAATAGTACAAATCGTGTATGATCAGATAAATAATCTTCTTTGTTACATTTTACTCTGATAAGAAGAAAAACAATTTAAATAAATAACTTATTAAGTAGCTTTTACATATATTTTGGTGTACGATAAAATCGATTTCATAGATTTGCGCGGTATACTATGTTTTAATATTTTACGTATATATATATATGTATATACCGAAACATCATTATAGTTTGAGTATGCATACTTATGGGAGAGACTAAAACACATAACAGATACTTAAAACAAAGCACTCCACACGTATAAGAACAATGTAAAAAATGTTTGAGCAAATCTTTGACTTCTTACTGTGTTTCGACAAAATGGAAGTTTTATCAAAAAAACAGGGACTTACCGTTAAGAATAATAAAAAAAAGTCTTATCAGCACTTCGCTCTACTCTCTCCCACATAATATATATATATAATATATATATTTATATATTTATTAATACGTATATTTCCGTCTTTTGTTTCGATATATTTCTCGTCGTCAATGCTGCATTCAATTAATTTTTCTTATTTTTTATTTGCTTAATATTATTATTTTAATTTATTTTTGTTTTTGAAGAGAAACTATAAACAATATTGCGACTATCTGAATGAAAATAACAAACTTTAGTACATCAATAGTTTTTTTCAATTTAACTATACTTTACCACGATTTTTCTGGAACCTGTGAACATATTATTGTGAGTATTTGTGTGTTAATTTAGGTAAAATAATATATACAAATTTGCTGCAAAGAAACTCAAATTATTGGTAAAATTCAATAAACTCAGCCAATTTAACTTAATGTCAATTAATATGTACCAAAACTTTTGTTAATTCTCCCAAATTCAGTTGTCTTAACTAAATTTAGTGAATTTAACTTATTTTAGTCAGACCAATAAAAACTGATAAACGTTATTAAACTGTTGTCTCTGTGTATTACAAAAAATAAAAAAAGGTTTCAAAACCAAGATATAAATTAAATAAATGTTTTCCTTGTTAATCACATTGTACCAGCTAAGAAATTTAACCCTTACCTTTTTTTTAAATTTTGTTTAACCACTTTTAAAACGTATTGGAATATAATTATACATATGTATACCATGTCGCTTATCAGTATTACATTATATACAGTCTAGAGCTATATAGTTAATTCAATTATCGAAAGCACCGATTCTATGATGGCCCGATAATGACTTTGATTGACACAACTTTCCCAGGCCAGCATAAGTGAACGCTTAGCTTAGCTCTTCGGTTGATCACGTAATCAAACTTCGCAATTAACCATACAGTGCTAATGTATAGTGTATAGTTTTGGTTTTTCATTTTGTTTAATTTTTTTGTATTTATTATTATTTTTTTTTAATTCCAGTTACTCTTTAACCTTTTCGTTGCTGTCTGCGCTAAAAAGAGTTTGAGAATTGGATCAACGCATTAATCGATATCTACTTATGCGTTATCTACGTGTTGTTCTATTATTACCTTTCCTCTTGCAACTGCTTGTTTGTGAAACCAATAGATGTATTCAAAATGAGAGAATTGAGGAACGAAATTTGATTTACGTTGAAAGTAGAAGTTGAATACGAAATTTTGACGAAGCTTTACGTTCCCTGTAAATAATGTCCTTCGTCATTACGTTTTAACACCTGCAAACTAATTCTCGAACATTGGATTATTTTGTTTTTGCCTATGCAATTATGATTGAGTTATAATTCTTACATTTAATTTTAGTTAACAGTTTTAATTCATTTATGTTTTTGTGTTTTTTTTCTTTCTTTCTCTCTTTTTTTAATTTAGTTTGAATTGAAATATATATTAATATATATTTATATACGTTATGTATTATATTTAATTAAAAAATAGAAAGGAATGGTCAGAAATTGATTAAAACTTGTGGAATGAAAATGAGCATGTCTAAAGCGCGGACAGCAACTTGTGTCAGTTTATATACTCTTTACGCTATACATGTTCGGCGGATGACACGCTAATTCGTGCTTTCCGCGTATGGTGGAATAAAACTTATATAATTTGCCTTATTAGTGGGACATTTGTTTTCGTTTCATCTGTGAATTCATAATTATTAATTATTCAATAAGTAATTTAAACATGATTATTAAAGTTAGATTGTTGAGCATTGATTTCTACAAGAGACTTTCTCGACGCACTGTGGGTGGAGCTCATCTCGCCAAAATCTCCCGTTGATTTGCCTTTGCGTGGCAATGTTGTGGCCTCGCCTAGGGTAGGCAACTTTCTTGGTTTCCAGATCGGTGAGCCTAACGACATATTTTTGTCAGACGAAATTTTTCTTTTTTTCGTTTAGCAATATTAAATTGTAATACGAGCGTAAAATGGAAAAGCAATTTGAATTGCCAAACATACCCAAATCTTTCACTACGATTGGCTGGTAGTTTTCCGGTTGATGGGAAGACTGAATGAGCCTCGCTTGGCTGCCCGTACTGCTCGCGGAAATGGTCGAGGCTGTGCTTAAAGTCAAGTGATTAGGCGTACGCCCCAAATTCGTTTTCTTCTCACTAACATATGCTTGTGAATCTTCCTCACCTTCAGATTTTGTGCCGGGATCCATTTCTACTTTCATTTCGCCTGAAACAATTATTTCTTGGGTTAATATTAAATATTGAAACTAAAAATGGAAAAAAATTAGAGTAAAATGAAAGTATGAGAGAAATGATAGATATTTAAAGTATAGAAATAGTACATAAAGAAGAAAAATTAACGTTAATATTACATTTATTTAAATAAATCACATCCAAGAACAAATCATTTAATTACATTAAGTAAAATATATTATTTCGAATCAAATCAAAAAACTTATTGAAATAACCAAATTTACAATCTTTAATAACAATATAATTAAAGATAATGTTACAAAAGTGTACATTAATACAATAAAATTATTAATTAATATAGCTGTATACAAACTTTGTATTTTTTATCTTGTATAACTGAAATTACTTGAGACACAAATTTAATCATCGTAGTGAATAAATTATTAACAAATATGCTTCATTAATTGAGACACAAGAATTTCAATTGATGAAAATTCAAATTAGATTACATTTCTACTTTACTTTCAATAATTGAAATTCGGGCTTTAATATAATGAGCAGTTGCAGAGTACTTAACAATATTGCGAACTTGTTTGTTAAATTTACAATTATCTATTCAATAAACCAATCTCATTGAAAATCATTTCCAAGCTTTTCAGTGTGACGCGTGATATTTTGTCTCATCACAGAGTTCAAATCACTTGTTTACTGTGTCTATTCAATTTCATTGATATATTGATTCGTTTAAAAGGGCAGTTTACGTTGCTCTTCGAAGTTTCATTTGTCTGACTCAAATAGCTTTGTTACGATAAAAACGATTGTGATTCATTGACACACAAAAAATTATTTTTCTTTTATCTTCTCATATATTGTCTTCATCAACATACAAACTTTATCACAATTTTTTGAGTTCAAACCGTCGTCACTTAACATTTATGTTTGTTTTTATACGCAATTGTTATGTAGGTCTAATTTCATGGTAATTAAATCATTTCAATTTTTAATAAGAATTTGTTCGCAGATCCTTGACAATGCAAATTTACACATTATTATTTCAAATATTCATTTCATTCTACTTTGTGTAAATGAAGTATTTATACTATGTCATGCAAATTTTAACAAAGGATTTGTTCATTAAAATTTCTCACATAAAGAGTAGTAATTACTATATTTAAAGTTAAAAGTATTTGAATAATATTTTCACTTAAAGTTTATCATATATCATTACTAATAATTAATTTCAATAAGTACAATTTTGTTTTATAAAGTGTATTATCAATTATCTAAAATGTAAATCCTGTTGTTGTTGAAAAATCTTTTAAAACAAATTTGAAACAACTCGTTACCCAAAAACTGTTAGTCCATTTTCCAACAATTTTTTTTCTATACAATTTGAATAAAGAAGAATAGTTAGATGAAGTGAATAAAATTGTGCCAATTGTGCTTAAAATTTACCTGATGTGTCGCTGATTGTTTTGCTCCGCGAACGAAATGTGCTTTGCTGTACAGTACTATCTGCATACTCTTCATCCTTGTCCTCGGAACTTTCTGCCTCGGCATGCTTGGAATGCACATATTTTCGTTTCGCGGCGTGTGAACTTGCAATCAGCTGTTGTTTTGCACTCTTGGATTTCGGCATACTATTGTGACCCTGATTTTGACCCGCGGCTGATTTGTCGTATTTTTCAACGTGACTTGTTGACATGCGACCTATCGTCATGGTTGGTTGAGCTCCTAAATTATGCTTTGTCGACGGAATACTCATATTTCTCACAGATTCACGTATGATCTGTCGAATAGTCTTGAGGAATGCGTTTCGGAATTCAGTCGTGCTATGAAAAGTTGTCGAAAAAATTTATTTTTAAAATAATTAAGTTCAAAAAATAAATTTCATGTTGGATTTATATTTGTTTGCTACCAAATATGATACCTGTTAGATAAAACGTAAACTTTTTCCGAACGTCTTTGCAATTGACTACGTAAGTGTATCAATTCCCACAAAAAGTGCGATTCCATGTCCTTTGCAGAGCTAGCTCTGACTTGAACTTCTGTGACTGGTATCAGAACTTGGTATCTAATTATTTCAACCTCATTTGAATTTGTTTTAGTTGATACTCCCTAAAAAGGAAAATATTGTAGTGTCCATAATTATATTTAAAAAATCAGACCTTCTATTTCTTTACGTACCATAAGTTTTTTCTTTTGTCGAAGACGTTCTTTACATAAAAATACTACTGCAGATTTGAAAACAAAGCACATAGCATGCAATTCCAAACCTTTCTTTATTTTACCGAGGAAGTCTGAAATATTTAACCATTCAACTCCACCATAATAGAGTAAGTCTCCGGGGCTCAAATCGATCGGCTGCAAATAACGTTTAAATAACCGCAATTGTTTATAAAATAATAAAAGTGAGATGAATTTTATTTCAAATAATTTTCTATACCTGTTTGCATGATTTTTGATGCTGTCTGAATAAATGATCGAAAATTGCTCCATATTCTTCATGAATTCTTTGCATCTCATTAATGTGTTCAGCAACTTTTTCCATGCCTTTCAGTGCCTCTAAAAATGTTACAAATAAATGTATAATAAGATATGAAAAAAATATGCACTAAATTATTTTTTTATTTTCTACTAAATACCAATTAAATGTTGGTGTTCTTCACTTCGTTCGTCTGTAAGGTTTCTCAATTGTTGTAATAGCAGTGGGTATTTCAGAATTCTCTGAATTGGTTTAATCAAATATGACTCCAGGGTTGATGAATGCTGTTGACGTGGATTTCGGGCTTGCAGAAACTCTTGTAAAGCTTGATTCCCTTCATCTTAGTGAAAGAAAATTAATTAATCAAAGGATGACTAACTCACATATGCGCGATACGGATTCTTAGAATTCATAGAAATATTGTTACATTTATTAATTTTGAGTTAAGAAGACCAGTTAGGAAATATTAATCAAATACTTGTTAAATATAATAAATTTTGTTATTGTAATTACTTAAAATAATTATTTAACTTACTTGGATGTAAAACTTTTTGGGCCTTTGAGTGACTCGCACAAAATGAGCTGTACAGCTTGAAATGATTAACGTAATACAAAAAGGCACTTCCAATAGAAAACAGGACACCCTTGAAAAAATTTATTTTTGTAATTAATACATTTTTTAACATTGAATTTAGGTTTGAAAAAATTGTTTATATTAGTAATTATTACCTTAAATTGACTCGGATGATCAAAGTTATGAAACTCAGCCTCCATTTCAATAGCATGATCCAAGTTTTGCAAAAATTGCCTTTGAAATGTAACAATCTCCTGAATATTTCCAAACAAAGCATTAATCTCTGCATTCGAGAGGAATGTTTCACGTTTCAAAGGTTCTAGATAATTCTCTAACAAATTATTCAAGTTCTGAAAATATGACCAAAAATGTTCTTTTAAATATTGGTTGAGCTCAAATTATAAGATAGAATTTTGTTCTTGTGTGTTAAATTTAAAAATGATGAACTCAGCGTAATTAAATGAAACATAATCATATGAAAATAAATAAAACATGAAATACAAAATCAAAAGTATTATAAAATGAAATAAAATAATCATAATTATTACCTATGTAGGTGAAAACTAAATAAAAATGGGACAAAATAATCTGCTTCGTAAAAAATCCAAAGTAGGTGAACCTGTGATAATAAACAAAAGTTAAAACAAACAAAAAAGTAAATGAATATATTTAGTTTGGATCTAAATCAACAAAAGTATAACAAAAGTTGAATAAAATGTGAACATTCATGAGTTATTACATTCAAATAAAACTTGTGAGTAGTGAACGATACAAATTTAACATTACACGCCAGCGTCATGAAACATTAAAGGGGAACTAATTAAGGTCTTTTTCAGGTGAAAATCTCATACTCTCAATAAAATTTAATTAGCTGCAAAAAATGAATATGTTTACTTTGAAGTCAAAACTGTATGTATAAATGTAATATAATTGTTTGATTCATCAGCTTTGAACTTAATGGTAAAAATAAACTACGAATAAATAAAATCATTTACTGGATCTTACTTTCAAACATAATTAATTTTCTGAAAGATTTTAAATTTATTTGATTTGATTATTTGATTTATTGTAATAATTTTAATATAATTATAATAACACAATCATTGTTGTTAGTAAATTTTGTTACTGCAATTAAAGTTCATAGTGTCTTTTATAGTTTAAAGTTCATATAACTTTTGAAACTCAATTATTACTAACATAGTGCACTTTTCATAGTAAAAAGATATGTTTGAAATTTGAACGCTTGGAATAACAATTTTCAGACATTTGTAAGTGGTGGGATTTTGTGACTATTTTCTCATAAAAAACTTTAAAAGCAAATGCAAAGTCATAAAGTTTCTGAAATTAAAGCATACATCAAACACTTTTTTGTTGTTGTGTTGGATTTTTTAATTAATAAAAGTAATTTATTAATAGAATAAGTACAATTTTTTAAATAATGTACCTTGACATAAGTTCTTTCTGTTTCGATGAGTTCCAAAATGACTTTCTTTAGTTTTTCAGCATCAGTTAGTTGTCTGCTAGGAGTTAAGGCTTGGGAATGAGAGCTTACGACACTTCCGGTTGGACTAGATTTTCTTGTTTCGCCCGGTGACCGACAAATTCCGGTCACTTGTTCTGCAGTTTTCAGTAGATTCTCAATTTCAAATGAATTTGCCCTTGATGTCTGCTTGCCATTTTCCGTATGACCACTAGTACCACATTCTTGCATTATATTTTCTTTGCCTGCAATAAATTGTATATTTAGAAATTGAAAAAATATCATCAATAAATATTAATAATTATTGACTTTCGTGACAATATCTGGACTAAAGTAAGTTACAATCTATTTTTACATACTTGTAAATCTTAAAACAGTTGAATATATAGGTGAAACAAAAACATTTTTATAAAATCAAGATTTATTAGATAACATCATATTTTCGTCTAATCTTTAGTTAAAAATAAATTTTTGAAGCATATTTTTATCATTTCGTTTCAGAAAGAAAAATTGTTTCAAATGTAATAAAAATGTTCAAAATTGAAAATTAACATTTTATAATGAAATAAATTCATTATCATTAAAAATTTTGTCAAAACAAAGTTTAAAAATAAAGTTTTTAAACTTGATTCTGCAGATTTTATAATTTCGTTGAATATTTGAATAATATTGTAGATAATTTAATTAGATTTTATCTTATAATAATGTTTATACATACTCCATCCAGGAGCGGGTACGATTAATTCCGAAATCATTTGTTCACTCATAATCGGTGGATCAGTAGGTGGTGGAGGACATACAAGGCTTTCAATAATATCATCAGTAACTCTCATTATTCCAGTAAGATCTGGGGGTTCTGTTCGCGATGAGCGCATCATCATACACAAAGCTAATTCCTCTTGAAGAACACTCTCGAGATACATCATATCCAAGTCACTAACAATAGCTCCATTGATAACCATGATTTCGTCACTTTTAATTATACCTTAATGACAAGAAACAACATTATTAGTAGAACATACTTTCATATTTAAAATTAATTTTTTTCAAAGAACAAATATCATTCACTGAAATTAAAGTTTTTATAACTCATGATTTTTGAAATAATGTACAAAGTTGAAAAAATAACTTTGTTGTTACACCTAAAATCATTTCACTGTAAATTGTAAATGCAGTGTTAATTATTCAGTGATCCGAGAATAATAAAAATATTATATGTATTTAAAAAAAAGAAAACGTATAAATTTTTGCGACAAATAAAGTTTATCATGCGGAAGCAATACATGATAAAATACCATTTTGCATCGCTACACTCTTGTCTTCGACTCTGCTGACGTAGCAGCAAAGCTCATCCTGGCGGTCGGAATTCTCAATTAACTCTGCTTCCACTGAGAAGCCCCACATTTGGTCGAGTGTGTTTCTCTGAAGCTCCACTTGATACAGAATTTTAGCACAGACCTCCACAATTTCGTGTGTGTGCAACTGCATGATAAATGAAAAAAGGCAAATTTAAAGACATTCTTGAAATTACAATTTAAAAAGCAATGCAGAATAAAAAAAACTACAAACAATTTTTATTCTAGAGACAAATTACAAATAATTAATTTGAATCTTACTCGTGCTTTATGCAAACAAATTTTGAGAACGAGTTTTTAAGCTAAAATTTTTAATGGAAAGCAATCTCTCAACTGAATTTCATTTAAAGAAACGTGTGCATGTTTTTTTCAAATTAATTTTCAAAAAATTTGTATTTTTATCAAATTTTTTTTTCATAAACTCTTAACCCGTCAAGTACTTACAGCTTATTATGAAACGCTTCTCTCAGTTTAAATTTTTTGTAATGATGAATAATCATTAATTATAATTAACATATTCAGTTAAACTTCTTTCTTTTTAAAAAATTTTAAATATAATAAAGAATAAAATTGTGTAATTTCATTTAAATTAATTTAAAAAAATTAAAATAAAAATGTATAATAAAACAATTAGATTAATTAATAATTAATTTAAAGTGTATAGCTAATAATAAAAAAGCCACTTACGTAGGTTTCTATTATGTCAGCTCGATGAGGTACAAAATAATTATGATCCTCCATATCCTTACGTTTTTTGACCCGAACAAAATGCTCCATAGGGTTCAAATTTTTTCTACCGCAAGCGCACGCCAAAAATTCTTCCACTGTCATATTGTCTCGCAAGAACACTGACACCAACTGCAAAATTTAATTAAAGCATCGTTTATAAAAAAATCTTGCTTTTTATTAAAGTTCTGCTTGAATATGACTTTAGTTCTTATTTGGACTATATTTTTTACGAGCAATTGGATTTCTGTTCAATGTTTGATAGAGCATTAGTTTTTTTCCAATATATATTTTCTATAATATAATATTATAAAATAAAAATAACCTGATTGTCCGGAACGGAAACCTTGACAGTCTTCTCTTCATCGCGTGAAGATATTTGCAATGATCTTCTGCTGGAACCACTGTTGGATCGCGACAATAATGGTGGCCTTCTTTTTGTAGCTCCTCGACCCGCCAACAGATTATTTAGCAGTGAAGGACTTCGCGCGCAAATGAAGGCGTGGAAGGATGAAACAGTGAATACTCCTAATTTGTTTAGGGTCTGCTTCGTTGCTCGAGAAACATGAGTTAATAAACTCTGCAATGTGTGTTTACGTTAATGAATCAAATGCTTTAAACAAATATAAATTATTATATTATTAACAAAGGAGATATTTTTAACAGAGTAATATTTCACATATTTTTTATTAATAATATTTAACGTATTCAAGCTGTTAAAATTAGTACATATATGGCTATTTAGTTTTGTTAATAGTAATTATTTCAATTATACAAATTTGACAGAACATCAATAATAATAAATATTGATTAATATTAATTATATACATATAAAAAATAACTATCAATTATAATCCGATTTTACAATATAATCAAGACGGCTAATATTTAATTAAGCTTACAGTTTTAACCCAATATACATTTTTACATGCTTCTAATTTATTAATAGATTATTTCATTCATAATCAGATAATTAAATTAATTTACCATTACTTGCTAATTGAGAGCGATTAAAACATACATTTGATTAACTAATTGATTTATTATTCAACTGGCAAAATCGTACACAAAGAGATACAATTTATTTAATTATTATACATCATTATGTCCCAGTAACTTAAAGTTCGACTAATAACATTTTAACTTATCTTTTGCTATTGCAAAGTTATTTGTATAAGAAATATTGTGAATTAATTACAAATAATATAAAATAGAATTAATTAACACATTATTGTGAAATAATAATTATTATAATAGAAACGATTATAACACAGATGTAAAATTTTTTTGTAGAATTCATGAATTCATAAATTTCAAATGATTTCTGTCATATTTGCTTTACAGATGGATACGCATGTACAATTGTCCTGAATATAATTATAATTTATTTAAATCACAATTGTGGGCAATATATTCAACTTGAATACGTTTGTCAATAACATTTTAAACTTTAACATTACTTCGTCGTGCGAAGTAACCTTAATAAGGAACTGACCTATTAAATCAGCGTACTCTGTTAATATAAATCCTTTAATGTTGCAGACTTGATTAAAATTTTTTTTAATTCTGTCAGTTATATTTATGCATTTACAGATTCTTTTTTTCACATATCGAATAAAAGTTTTACTATTAAAAAGTAATATAATGAGATTAAGATGTTGAGGTAAGTTATGTTTTCAATTAAGTTAAATTAAAAATTTTTTATTAATTTATATATTTGGATAATTATACATTTATACAGATGTGAGAACAAACCACTATTAATAAAATAAAATGTAAAAGTGTCTTTTAAATACCTTTGGATTGGGAAGTTCGCCACTTTGCAAACTAGCCATGTAACATCTAAGACGGAATTGTTCGCAATGTAAACGTTCTAAGTTCTCTTCCCACTGAACAATTTGATTGTTTATTTGCTGCTTTGTTTCAACATCCGACACAACCGACTGCTGCAAGTCAGCCATGTGCTTAAGTTTGTGATCCTGTTAAATTGAGAAAAATCTTTTATAAAATTTAGTAGACTACTTAAGTAACTTCTAAATTCCTTTCAGATTTCTTGCTTTTAACAGAAGAAAATAGACTTTAGGAGTGTGTATTACACATCTTTACAACACGATAACCTTAATACACGAAAGTGTATTGTAAATAAGGTTTAAACAAATCTTACCGATTCAATTGATTTATCAAGTCTGAAAATTTCTTCTTGTAGTAAATGCAGAGTCCCAGTCTTTCCACGGTGACGCGCAAAAGCTGCTGCACAAGCTGAATGAATGCTGTTTACCCAGTTTTCAAGTTCAACTTGACATGGCGCCTAATAAGAACAAAAGAAAATATGAAATTATTGTTTATATCATATATATTCTAAGTAAATTAAAATTATTCTTAATATTCTAACTTTATTCTTTCAAATCCAGTTTATATTTACAAAATATTTTTCTTCCATCATTTTGTATTTAACTGCAAAATATTTAAATAAAAATAAAATATATAAGTAATAACTGGTAATATTACATTTGAAAATGAAACGCATCAATGATTTTTATGACGACATCCATTAAGTGGATGAATAATTTCCATTATAAAATATTTATGGCGATAAAGCAAAAATTTCCGGAAAATATAATAAGTTTAGTACTGAAATAATTGAAACTAATTTGTGCGAGTCTATTACCTGAAATAGATAAGCATCGCCAAAGGCAGTGCTGAGACAAAATATATAATCTCGCTTTGGATGTTCAGGTATAGGTTGCATGATTGCTCCGTCAACGATAATTAAATGCTTCGGCGCTGTCTCAACAGCTCTGTTCTCATGAGAATCACATGGATAGAAGAGTAGAGTCGTTCCTTTGAGACATACCCAGTATCCTTTCCATCCTCTCTTGCGAGCCAGCTCAATTTGATGTTTCTTCCGCAGCAACCATTTTTTGACACTCAAGAACCTTCATGAATTTCATTACATTACTCATTTTTTTTCGGAAGTGAATTACTTAGTTTGTTTGTGTGTCGGATTTGATAAACTAATGTTTACTGTGAAAATTTGCTGTAGTAAAATTGCACAACGAGTTACATAATATGATTGCATAAGATGTTATATATTTATAAAAAATGTGCGTAGTGTAGTTTCAGTTTACGAAAAGAATCATGATGAAAAATATTCTTTTAATTAAAAAATAAATTTTCGAATCTTGTTACGAAATACGTGGCAAAACTCATGTTAAGCTCTTTTTATGAGACTAATCATGCTTCGACTCGGAGAGAAATAAATTCTCAATATCCATTAATCAAACCAACAACCTATTAACAAGGTTAGATATAATTTTGACCTTAAATACTGTATTAATAATTTTATTTTGTAATTTTCTAGTTATTGTACTGCAAAATAATTTTCATTAATTTTGCATTGAAAAAAAATTTGACATTACTTCATTTTTTTAAAAATTTTTTCTATTCATATATTTTTTAACTTTTAATGTTGAGTCTAAAAGCAAATAAATCAATTATGTTACAAATTTATTAAAAAAATTTTGTGATGCTAAGTAGTATGTGATTAATTATACCATTTTTACAATGGAATACTATCAAGAATGGATATAAATGTTATTCTTTAGACTTTTATATTTAGCGACTAGTTTTTTATTACATTTTATAATTATATAACTTCGATTATCAATTATAAACAAACTTAATCTCAGCTGTATTATTATTATGTATTTATTCTACATTTTTTACTATTTGTAAATTATATATTTAAAATAAATATTTTTAATTCTAGCACTGAATAAAACTTATAAATCAATTTATTATTTTAACGTTAAAACAGAAAAAAATTAGAGTATCTTTTAGTTCAATTGAGCGTACAGTAATTATATCGAGTTCTTCTTGAACTGCAAAAGTTTTTTAAATTACTTCTGTTAAGCTGATTTTAATAAATAATTCGAGTATAAAAATTAGCTGACCATTAAATGGCAAGAATTAAATAACTTCACATGCAATTAAGCACCGGAATAGTTGTGTTGAGTTTGCTGAAATTGCAAAAGTTTTTTTAGAGTGAAACGATATTCCTTAACATGCAGAAAATAAAGTTTTTTTTCCGCATGAAAGGACCTGTGTTGTGGCGGATAATCGAATGTCTGATATAGATGTGTACATAAATAACGAGGGTGTTTCAATGGGCTTGGCACCCCTTTTGTCGAGTTGTCTACCGAATAAGAGGAAAACTTTTAAGGAGGATATGCCCGAGTTTGTGCACGATGAATATACACATTTATATATATTTTATTTCATCTTACCCTGCTTTTCGCACTGCTCCGGTGCAATTGAACGACGCGGCTGCCGTGCCTGTTTGCTTTCCTCTATAAGGTGAATTCATAACGCTCTCACCATCATCATCGTCACTCACAGCAGTTGTTAAAGACATTCTATCATCGTCTGACATCTATAAATGTTCACCGAAAAAGAGAAGACTCATTTAGACAACCTATTTCATTGCTAGTATAATAATAATAATAACAATAATAATAAATTCGTATTAATATAATTGTATGAGTGAATATATAAGTATAGAATAAAAATAGTTTAAGAAAAATATAACAAGAATATGTATAAAATATGCTAAATTGTGGGTTGAATCCGGTATTATGGTCGACCATTTTAGCTTGAATGTATTTAAGCAAAATTCACTTATCAGGTAGATTTGTGTTATTTGAATGTAATAGAAGCAGCTATTTACATTTTCGGTACAAAAAGGTGTCCTTTTGGTAAGTAACTAGTAGTGGTTAAAAGGGAAACCACATTTGAAACTACTTTAAATTTATTTTAGAATGTTTTATTTTAGTTATATCTGCTAAACATATTTATTAATTGAAATGTCCCTAATAATACTCTAAATATTTTATTTCATAATACACAAGCTTAAGTGCGATACATATTTAAATAAATTAAGTACGAATAATTTAAGGTTTATTTTTATGAAAATCATAAATTTTGCACTGAAAACTGGTTAACATAAAGTAACGCTTAATTTAATCAGTATTAATGTTATCACTGTTATTATTTTGCTCGGGTTTCTTAGCAATGTTTAGAGATTGCACGTATTGTGTTTAGTTTTAAGCTTTACATATAAATATTTATTGTGTTCGACAAAGATTTTATAAAACAAATTAGTCATTTAATTTTTATAGCAATAAAAATAAATGACAACAGGAAAATTTTTTTAAAAGTAAATGAAATTAATTAATAAGTATTTTTGACATTTTTTCGAAGTTTAAAATTTAAATCCTTTTATCCGAACTACATAACAGCTATTGCTGTTGGCTAATTTGAACCTTTTGAACTCTCACCATTTAACGGAGATTTAAACGCATCTAAACTTTGTTTTGAACAAGCTTAATTTACATGTATTAACATTTTGTGTAATCTAAAATTGATCTTACTTAGAAATATATAAAGTATAAAAATGGTGTACTAGAAAAAATGGTTCAAATGAGAGTATAACATGCAATACTCTGTAATCACATATTATACGTCAAAGTAATCACAGAAAGAATGAAAAAATGAAAAATCAATTTTTACGACATTCTAATCATTTTAAAATCCTTTTATGTCGAATTATTTTGTAAACTATATACTAATATATTTTTTTATAAAGTTTATTGGATTTGCAGATGATTAAAATTTCATTATTATGGAATGTTTCCATTTAAACTGTAATTATGAATATTGCAAACTTTACTTATATGCGTGAATAGAACTTTAGAAAATCGGTAATAACCGATAATTGATTGAAAACTATTTAAATTAGAACCGTACTCAATTTAGATCAAAATCTTTACTCACAATGCACACAAGTAAAAATAAGTTTAATCGTATGATTGATTTTCTTCCAAGAATATGTGAAATATAAAATCATTTTTATATTTTTTTTTAGATTTACTGACAACATATCACATTTTTTTATTATTTTTTGAAGAATTATTTTTTTTAATTTTTCATTTACCACTTGAAATGAGCTTATATACACCTAAATGTTTATCCAAGACATTTCTAGAACATCTCAATGTACTTTGATACAAATATATTCGTCAAGTAAGACTTTTATATATCCCGACATTTATTGCACACCGGATATTTTTTGAAATATAGAAATTCATCAAGTGTATTTTTAAAATTAGTTATTATCGTCATTTTTATTTTTTATTTTTAACATTTTGTTATAAGATATTTATTTGTTATGATTGATAATAATTATTTATAAAGTAAATTAAATAAATAATACAATTGAAATAACAACCGATTGTTGTAACAAGACTCGAAATAAAAGGATTAGAAATCTTTATATACTTATATATAAAAAGTCTTTAAATAGAAAACTTATTTTTGAAATAGACTTTAAGATCTAATTTTTATTTGCTAAACTGCAAAAACGTATAATTATTATTTTACTTTAAAATATTAAAATACAAATATTATTAGAAATCAGTTATTTTGAATGTTTTATAAATTGAATCAACTTGTAATACCAATATTATGTAAAAAATAAATTTCATCAAATATTTTTAAATTATTTTTTTAAGTTTCTGCTAACGAAATAATTTATATGAGCTATTTTACAGCTATTTTCCTTTTAGCAATAACAAAAATCGAAAAATTTCTGGTTGGGGGGACACCTTTGGGATCATCTTTTCTAATTTGTTGATTTATAAAATACGAAAAAAATAGTGATAACTTTAAAAATTTTAAGAATGACACCTT
>JABFPM010001589.1:0-19623 GCA_022817325.1 Idris sp. 1 HC-2018
TACCGTAGTTTATATTCGAAATGTTCGACTGCACCGTAATAGTCCTCTACACTTTCGCGTGCAACTTTGAGCAGCTATGTTACTAAATAATAGGCAGCGTGTTATAATAGCAGTTATTATAATATCAAATTTCTGGCGTTATAAGAGAGATTTTGATAATACTACTATTAGCAGACATTATGAGTTAACGTTACGCAAATTATGAAGACGCAACTTGACAAATTTTGACGTTGGTGCGATTTAAGGAAATTTCGTAAACAAAATGACAATGGAGCTGGAAAAATTTCAACATAATTTTACAAAAAAGATTTGAAAACTGTGTCAGTTAATTAAATTATTCATTCTGATAATGAGCATTAAATCATGAGTTTATGTACAATTATACATTTAACATATTTGTTGGAACAAGAAAAAAGTGAGTTTATAACATGATCTAAATTAAAAGAATCTTGTAACCATTTTTTCTTCACATATTGCTCGAGAAAACACAAGTGTTGATGGGTTTTTTTATTTATAGAAAAAAGTTAACATTTCCGACTTGCCACGAAGTTGCAAAAAATGCATTATCGTGTCATTTTTAATATGCAAATTTAACACTGAATTTTTTACCTTTCTCGATATTTTCCATCTTCGTTATTTTTTTCTTATTACATAAGTCCTTAAATTTATTCCAGCTTTTGACTGTAATCTCATCAACAATCTTTTTATAAATTTAATATTTATTTAAACGCTAAAAATTATAAATTAGTTTTAATACTTGTGGCATTTGCAAGAATTTATATTCCTAAGTAATTCGATATAATTTTGCGTTAAATATATTTTATCTTTCTAAAATAATTAGATTTAAATGTCATGTCAGATTGGAGAAATGTATGGTTTAATAATAGGTTTGCTTTTACATTTCAGTGTGAAGTATTGCTGTAAGAAATAATTTTTTGTTTTCTAATTCGTCGAAGCCATACTTTTCCTATTTTAAGAAAAAGTCAAACTAATTTTTAATTTGTTTTTCAATGGAATACTAAACCTTTTATGTAATGAGTAACAACTCGCAGAGATGAATTTGATAATTCGGAAAAATCGAGTGAACTACTTAAAATGATGACGTGCACTTTTTTTCAACAATTTCACAGAAAGTGCTGGAAACTGTTAGACAAACACTTGGCAAACACTCCAAAACAACTTTATTTCTGCCGCGAAAATAAAAGAAAAGAAATAAAAAAAGAACAAAAAAGAAAAACGTGGGACAAAAATTCAGCAGCAGTCGTAATCTCGTGCAATCTAGACAATGAGAGGCCAATCAATCAATAAGTTTTATTACAGACTTGTATTTCTTTTATCTTTTATAACGTGCTGATTGAGTGCCGACCTAAAGAAGTCCGTGCCGATATTAAGAAAATTGTATAGATATATATTTTTCCAGCAAAAAAATTGCAAACTCAAATATTGGCAATGAAAGTTAATTAAACGGAGAGAAAACAAATGCAAAATGCTCAACGACGTTATCAAAAAGCTTCGTGTTTCAAATTTTAAACTGCGATTTTTTGCTCTTAACTCCGCGGTACATCTTTATGCCACGTCTGTCGGTCCGAACGCACAATACGTGCACGACTGCTCCACGTTAGAATGGCAAGTTTTTGAAGATATCCATCGTGGATCCTCGACACAATTTGGTGGCGGAACACGTTCTTCATTTCATTGCATTTCACGTAGTCCTGAGCTCGCTTCGTGTGTCAACCGCTGAATTTCTTTCTCCTGGCCCGTTAAACCTCCGTATTTTCAGAGGTTCATGTTGATTTTGTATACATATATATATATATATATATATATATATATATAAGTTATGCATGTACGTATGACTGTACTTGGGCACACACACATGAAAAAGGTCGCTATATATCATCATTTGGGGATGTGTGTTTTATTTTTGCACAGGCAGGTCAAGGTTGAGAGCCGCTGCACCATGCTTAACAAAAAGTGTTGTACTATTTGGTGGGCCATGAGCATTACGTAACAGGCACGCAAATGGAATAATTATTCCGAACTTTTGTTTCCAAAAGTGAAGAAAAACGTATCTTAGGGCGTCATTCACGCGGCTTGTAATTATTACCATTATTATTACAATAGGTTGAGAACAGTGCACTATTGCGACCTTAACCTGAAATTTGTATTCTTATGCATTGCTTCTCACTTTTGTATCGCGATAAAACGAAGGAAATATCAATTTAGGATGAAATTTTGTTTCGTTATGCAAATAACTGCATTATACCGCGAGTCGGCGGCTGTTTTTTTTCTTCCAACCATTTCAAGGAGTTTGGTTGATATAATATTATTTATGGTTGAGTTAATTGTGCAATTATGTTTTTATACCATGCATTCAGCTCCCTCAGCAAAGTAAATCATTTATGACTGTGCGTATGTATATATGTATATATAAATAACTCGTAATTTAGTGGTGTTTGGGGAAATACCCCAATGAAGAATACATTAATCCCAGCGCGAAATATTTGTTCCGGCTTAATATGTTTTCAGTTGTGTATGAGATTCCCTACATTTTAACGCGCAGTTCTAAATGTGATGATCTATTAAGGATATACACTTGTAAATATGAAAAGTAGCTCTTCATTAAATTGCAAATAATTTTTGATAAAAAATAAAAAAAATAACTTTCAAAAAATATACACATTAATGTAATCGAGGAAGCAACAAAACAAGTTTTGAGTGGTTTTATGTGTTTTTTCGTTTGGAATAATTTATGATTTTTCAGTTTAAGCATACTGTATTAAACATGCCCGTTTATTATTGTAAACCGACAGAAATACATTAAACAAAATATTCTACCACCTTGAGATACTAAATTTTATTTTTAAATATTACTGTAAATAAGTCACGATATTGCGTTTTCACATTCAAAAATACGAAATGAAACCATAACTAGTCAGTTTTATGTAATTAATTTTTTTTGCAATGTTTTGTCAACGCTGTGTTTTGTGGACATTCTTGGTTTTAATACTTAAAAATGGTAGAATTATTTACTGTTCAGAGAAATTTTAATGTAAGAGTTAAGAAAATAGATGGGCATAAATTTTACAGAAAGATGAAACGTAATATCGAACGATCCGTTGCACGGTTCACCTAATGATACTGCTAATTATCCATTAAGTTTCATATTAGAAATGATGCTCTAAAAGTGCATAAACCAAATCAACTTTTCGTTTGCGAAATCTTAATCAAGGATCCTGTAGCATTATCGAAAAGCTAAATTGAAAATTTTATTAGTAATCCGCAATTACTCATCGCTGTACTGTATTTAGTCTGTTATGTAATTTTAAGTACAAGCTGGCAGGGTTCAATAGCCCAGGCAACTATGAAATTAATTGCTGAATTGCCAGGTAGATATATGGAAAATTGTAGTGTGTCAAATGACAAAAGATGAGAATAATAAAGAAAAAAAAGTAAACACGTCGATCAATAGTCTTTGTTAATTGAGTGCTTTATAAGATTGAGTGCAATGACATCCACGGCAAAGGGAAAGATTACACACTGTCTGGCGTACCAGGTCGCGTCGCCCTCAGACTCGAGTCACGGTCGAAGTGAAATTGGTGCTGGAACGGCGAATTGCGAAATGCACTTTTATTATGTATGAAAGACTTTAAGAATCGAATGAGTATGGGCGCGGGTCAAGGTTAAACACTTATCTTGTAATCTGCTAAATGATTGCCAATATCGTATCTTGCATCAACAGATGATTGTCTGCGAAAATTGACGGAAGCGGCGATTTGCTAAATCCGTCATTTTCACACGTAATTATACCATTTACTGTATGCTATTTTAGAAATCCGACACAGATATCAAGTTTTAGATAAATGATGAATGGAAAGAAATGCATTTGAATTTTTTGTATTAAATTAACTGTTTTTTTATTCAAGCTAAACTTTTTATTCTACCAATTACACGCAGAAAAAATTCTGATTCAAAACTATTTTTTGTTGACAACTTTTTGTTTATTAAATTGGATTAAAATAAAAAAAAATGAAAAAAAAGAATGAGATTTGCGAAATTTAGAAATACGATCCATATGGTCTTTGAACATTCAAGATGCTAAAAACATACCACAGCAGGGTTCCCGGAAATTATATACATCGCACATGTGTGACGCCACGCATGTAGAAATTTATGAAATATTGTTGTTGAATCACAGGATTTTTGAGGTGTGCCGAAAAAACATTGCTTTTGTTTGTATTTTTATATTATTAGATTCAATGAAATAGCTTTCATTTGATCAAAAAATTCAGTGACGAGTAAAGAAGCTCGTGATCGATTTTGGGTGATTTGATTGCGATTTGCTTCGAGTGTTAATTTATGATGACGTTAAAAATGTGGCAGAACACGAGGTATAATTATAAAACATGTTTTTTTTTCTGACAAAAACAGCAAGTTTTGTCAGACTTTTTTCCAACGCTTTGCGTCGTTTGTCATTCGCCTGACGATTCATATGACAATTTTTACAGATGATCTATCCCGAAAAAAAGTGTTTTTGAATCGATTGTATTTTAACAACGTTATTGCATTTCGCGATTCACTTAAATGACTTTTAGAAACTTAATGTGATTTGGACAATAAAGAATATACAAAAAATGATTATAAAAATCGTTTTTGTCATGCAAATATTATTTCCGCTATTTGTTTAATAATGTTTAATAACATTCTTCGATGAGACATTTTGAAATGTATAAGAAAGACCAATTTATCAAATAAAACGTTTATTTACAAATATAATGAAAAGAAAACAAGCAGAAAAATCAGATGCAATGAAATTCATATCAACACATTTTTCGGGTTAATAAATATTGATAAAATTGAAATTTTTTCAATTAAAATCTTGTGCTGTCAAATTTTCGATTTAATCATGTATGCTTTCATATGTCATATGAAAATCGATATAACATTTTTTGGGAATGATGATTATAAATTTCTCTTTATTTCAGACATTGCTAATAAATTGATAAAGGAAATGGAGAGAAGGTGGTATTAGTTATACAGTATTTATCTATCTAAAATGTTCGGGGTTTCGATTTATAACACTTTCTCCCAAGTTATATTACATTACAGTTACATTTCCGCGTTCCTTACGGTGGCAAAATTCAATATTCCAGTGGGTGTAACAAAGAAGAAAAGTTGACATCCTTATTACACGGGAGTTCACGCGCAAATTGATGCTACAAAATATTATTCAGTCTTTGAATTGACTCACGTTTTAATATAAAAACAATTTTAACAATAAGATTGTGTGCATAAATCGAACAAATATTATCAAATGGATTTCTGTCTTAAGAATAAACTTAAAATTTATATCATCTTCAGCGTTATGACATTTTCGTTGAATCAAATATTGATTTACACTTTAGTGAGACATATGAGCAATATTTCAGCGCTCAGAAAGTAATATAATCATTGTTATTTTGTCTCGTATTTAATAATAGACTTTCTTTCAATAAATTATCTATGAAAGTATTCTTAATGTCTCCGGCACTTTATTTTTTAATTGTTAAAGCTGTCTATTAAATCACGAAACTTTGATCGGATATATCTTAATAAATAAACAATTCACTCGTTGAATTATTTATTCACTTGTATGAAACAAAGTAAGTTTATCTTAACTTGAAAGGTCTTAACAAAAAAAAGACAGTTGTTTTTATAAAAATGTAAGAAAAATATTATTTAAAAAGAAGTCTTTTTTCTTAAAACTACTTTCACACTTGAAATGTAAAAGTTACAGAACATACACAGCATTAAAAGTTGGAGTACAAATAAAGCCGTCAAAGTCGTGGGTTGCAAGTGTCGAATATCACAATAGATTTTATGCTAATAAACGAGGAACGACGACATCTAACAATTGTTCGACAGATCGCAAGAATTTCACGGACATTGCAAAAGAGCTGTCAATGGTCGATGCGTACGTCCTTGCGGAGATAAATTGGCGCACGAGTAAACTCCCACAGCGACCTTTTTGTTGAAAAAGAAAGAAAGAAAAAAAATTCAAGTAGCGAGACGATTTCTCGCGTTGACATCGATTACATAATGTCCACGCCCCTCGCGACTCTCTTTCGATTAATCTCAAAACTAATAAATAAAGTTGGAACAAACTGTGTAATTAGTTAATAGGGTCGGAGACTAAGCTGCATTTGCGTAATTTGCGGCTATTATCAGCATTACAACGATGGTAAAGGGGAATTGTGAACTACCAATTGTTCTCCACATCAGTTTCAGTTTCCAAACTATTTACAAACTTGTTATTTCAAAATAATTATTCGAAATGCAAATTCCTGATTAAACGACGATCATTTCGAACGCTTCGATGAGCATTTTCTTGTAATTTATTGCAAATTGAGGCTGAACGTAAACTTGCTGTTGTTTTTTTTGTTGCAAGCCTTACACTGATGTTAACATTAAGTTTGGGTGCGTTCAGTTTCATGCCATATGGCTTTTAATTGTACGGCTAACTTAGTGTAATGGCACAAAAGGATAATACACCATTTGTTTTGTGCTCATAATAATGTTTGAGCATTATATAGCTGTATAGATTTCACTTTCTAATTAGCCGCGTTCTTTTCTAAATATACTTCTCAGGTGGTAAGTTCTTCGTGCTTGTTTGTTTATTGTTTTGTCAATGTTTAATGCATTGTACAATTTTTGTTACGATGACTTGTTGCGTGACTTTTAAAATTGGTTTTCACATAAAAAATTATTGCTGCCTGCTGATCTTTTTTTTGTTTTCAAGTAAAAGTTGCGTGAAATAAAATCAAACCAGTCGCTTAAGGATATAATAGTTTTTCGATAGGCTATTTGAAGGTTAACATAATTTAGCGAAGGCTTTTTTTCAAGCTGTGTCGACGAAATGTTGTAAGGTATTGTTACCGATTTGTAGCTTTATTATGGTGATTGTCGACTTGCCTTGTTAATGATAATTCATTACAATCAAGAACAATAGGTATTTTGTTGAACGTGTCGATAATACATTGTTAATGATGTTTCATTTTTTAACTAGTTATAGAAATTTAAGACATATTTGTTTTATTAGCTAGAGAATATTATTGATTGCTATATAAAGGCATCAAATTAATAGATACTTTGTAATTATTGATTAATTAGAAATTTATATGTTAATTGCAATTTATATATGTTTAAACTATAGTAAATTAAGTACTGTAAATTTTTATATAGTTTAAAAAAAACTTGAACTATTTTTGATAAGTAATTTTATTTCTGAAAATGTTTTACTTATTAACTTGTACAATTTTCTGTTAAAACTAATACATGTTTGGAAGCAACACAATATAAATTTAAAACAGTTTAAACGAATGCATTCAAATTACCCGTACTACATACTGAATTTTTTTGCAGGTAATTATTATGCATATATGTGATGTAAAGACTAACATCATAAAACCATAAAAGAAATGATGGGCAAATTTATCTTTAAATGAATGAATTCATGATAAAAAAATTCGTCATTATACTTTTATAATCTGATGCTAAATCTATAAAAGAATATTTTTTTAATCATAAAAATTTCACACATATTCTATGTATAGTTAAGCACATTAATTGAATTCATATTTCATGCACGCTATTTTATCATTTGCTGATGATCGTTAATTTTTTAATTCCCCGCTACATTGTATATCATATCAAATTTTTTCATTAGATATAACTATTGCAGGTATCGCATTTAACGCCATTTCTATTAATTTTTTCCACTTAAAAATTTTAGAAAATTCTGCAAAGTAAGAATGCATTTTTTATTTTCTAAGATTTTTTTGTTTTCTTTGTCTTTAATATTTTCACAACTAAACATATTAATTTATTTATTTTTATAACAAATTTACTCTAAATAATAATTTCATTATTCTCCATTTTATATGGCAGAGTAATTACTTTCTTGAAGATTTAAAAATTTCGTAAACTCATTATCATGTTTTTCCATTGTTATCCTGAACTTATTGAAATTTAACGTACCGTTCAATTAAATTCTCAACTAATTTATTGTTTTTGTTTCTGAAGATTTTTTCAAGATGTAATGATTTCTTATTTTTGTCAGATAAAGTATTTAACTCATTAATTAATTTATTATTAATCGAAATCTATGTTGAATGCTAGATGGAGTTCTTGTTTTTCACGTCTTTTCTTCTTTAAAGGAATCATTGTTTTACCTGAGCTAGTCACGTTTTCTGCAGCAAATCGTCGATCAATCTCGTCAGCGTAGAAGCTTCCGATAAACCTTTCTTATTTGCGTGAAATAAGAAAAAAGTAAACGAAAAACAAGTTCTGCCAACTTTCACACTTTGTGAACAATTTAAAAAATTTTCAAAGCCATTTTGATTATAAAATCAAAAACTATTACAATTTTGAATATTAACATTAGTTTTACGCTTTTATTGAATATATTACGTATATTCATAAATAAAAGAGAGAACATTTTAATAATATTGCCATAGTTCAAAAGGCAAGTATAAATATTCGACTTTTTTTATGAACCATGCTTATCCGAACTAATTAAAATGGAAATTTTAAATACACAGAAGCAAAAGAACTTATAAAAGTAAATTCAAATTTAGTTATGGAATAAAAAATGCATTTTCGTTAAGCTGACTTTAAGTAGTGCCAAGAAAATGAATCTCATCTGAACTTAACACGTTATCATCAATTTAATTGTTTTGAAAGATAAAAACATTCTTAAACCCATAAAATAATTTTTAAACGCAATTAATATTTAAATACTGCACAAAGTATGCAAAATATTCTCTTAAAAAAAGTTCCTTAATAATATGACACATCTATTCGTACAAAAAACTTTTTTTCCATTCAAGAATTTTAATCTGTCAAAGTTAATAAAGTGATTACTATAATAGTTACCGAGTTTTCTTTTATGTCTAAATGCGTGACATAAGTTGAAGAAAAAAACAATGTATAACACCGACGTAAATAGTTTATTTACAAATTAAATACTTTGTCAAGGAGAAATTAACATTTATGGTAGTGCGCAAAGTGTTTTAAAAGGTTCACTGTTTGCCCATCGAAGGTCAATTATAGGGTTTTTCATAAAATAAATTTTCTGCTAAATTCTAAAAGCAACAAGAGTTGCCTCTTTATGTGGATGTTACAGCATTGCGATGACCAATTAAGAAACCAATTAAATGAAATGAATACCAGTAGAACATGTAGTGCACTGGTAATCTACTAGTATATACCTATATAGGTGTATTGATTCGTGGAAAAAGGAAGAAAAGTAAGATAAAAAGTGAGAAACCACTTATCAATTAAGATTTACTTTTCTTTCAGAATTGTGTTCCGCCACTTTATTTTATTCTAGTTTTATATCTTTATATTCTGCCAATAAAAAATTTCGATCAGTCTGAAGAATATAAAATTTTTGGCAATCACACAAATATTTGGCGAGAAAATTTGGAAGCGATAATACCAGGTTCTTGTCCGGAATGAATTATAATATTTGATAGCGCTTATTTTTGAAAATATTTCGAAATATCTGCAACATTATTCGGGACGCAAATATTTGCAATCCGGTCGGCACACTAACCGGTTTTTTTGTTTCGTGAATTCGTTAAATAAAAAATCACTTTATTTAGGCAGTTTTACTGTATTTAAAAAGTAAATCTTCGTTATTATTCTCATGAAAACAATGTTTCAAGCAAATATTGTATTATTTCAGTGCCAATATGTTCAGTCTAAGTGTTTGATATTTCAGCCAGTGAACTTTGAAGAAGCATCAAAGAAAAAAGTATGTTTAAAAAAAGATTCTGTGTGATTAAAGTGCATTTAATTTGTAAAAATTGAAAACAATAACAGATCTGTTCTTTCTTTTAAATGTCTTCACGATTTTGTTTTTTATGATTGTTTTTGAAAGTTACACACCTTTTGATTGCCAATTGCACATCTATAACTAATATCGGCACACTGCTCTGAGAAATCAAAGAGTGAAATTATTGTTAATGAAAAGTATCAGTCATTTGCTGAATGGAATGAATAGCAGAGCAAGTTCAAACTGATTTATGAGATAATGCATAAAAATGTAAGACAATAGAAACTGCATCGTATAAGGAGACATTGTGAACAACGTTGATGCATTTAATTTTTCTGCAAATATAAATAAATTACATGTTATT
Organism: Idris sp. 1 HC-2018; assembly: GCA_022817325.1. Taxonomy (NCBI): domain Eukaryota; kingdom Metazoa; phylum Arthropoda; class Insecta; order Hymenoptera; family Scelionidae; genus Idris; species Idris sp. 1 HC-2018. Next base: position 10,182 of record JABFPM010001589.1, read on the forward strand.
ACTGATATATTGTTATTCAACTCAATAAATTAAAAACGTGATTCATATACTTTTCACAGAATATATTTTTCCAAAAAATAATGTCTTATAATAAAGAATTATTTATTGATCACATTAAAAATGAATGCATTTTTTCAAAGCAATTTTTGTCCCTATATAAATTCATTGAAATTATAAAATTATCTGCCTTATTATAATAAACACCTTCACTTGAGAAAACAAAAAATCAAGACTATAAAATAATTTTTCTCAAGCCTGGAGCAAGTTGGTATATCACTTTGCTCTTCAGAATTGAAAGTGAAATATCATTTGCAAGGATGGGTTTGTTGCAGTTTATGAAAGATCATTTTGAGGACAATAATCATGTTCGCAGAAACCGTGAATGAGTTATAATAATTAACCTTAAATATTTTATGCTGTGCAAATGGTGCATGCGCGCATTCGTAATGACTTGCAATGAAATCGTCCGTGTTTTCTCGGTTTGCGACGCCGACTTCTTCTCTTCTTTTTTTGTTTCAAATTAGCGAACAAATAGCGACGTGAGAATAGTTCGCACGCTCTCGCTCCTGGAAGAATTAAAATGAAAAGGATGCCGGTTCAGTGTGTAATTTAGCAATGACAAGCATAACACATGCACGAGTCAGATGAGCGAGTGTATGTCAGCGAAACGTAATTGAAACGAAGTTTTTGTCATCACGAGAAATCTCCGACTTTTCAAAGCCTTTCCCTCACATTGTTCGAGATTAGTGTTGCCAAGATCACATGCAAATTTTGCTAACTCATTTCTTCAATATGAGTATGCATGTGTGTGTTATCATTTTACTTTCGTTCACTTTTGAAGTTCATCATCCTTTATTATCGTCAAACACCTGCTAAGTCCCATTTCAGATGATTCAATCTATCAAAGTTCTGAGACAAAATTACTCATTTAATGTACATCAATCCCTGATCTATGACAATTACGTGTTCAACTTTCATGCATATTGATTTGCATTCTTAATTATGAGAACAGTTTGAAGGCTGTATTACAACATAATTAATATAATTAAAGTGTATCATCGTCATTTTCATAATAAGCTTCGACATTAGAAAAAGATAACACGAAGTCAAAAAAATTTTTTTTATACAATTTCTCTTTTACGTAATGATATAAATATAAAATTGACATAATATACGTTCCAATCAAATGTTGTATTTCAATAATTGAATATTAATGATTAACAATGTTTTTTTTTCAATAAGGTCACTAAGTCATCTTTGATTTATAATTATAAAATAAAAAGAATCGAAAGATAAATAACAGATAGTGAGTTTCTAAAGTGAGATTAAATACTTTGCAGTAATTGCATTGCATTCAAGTAAATTGCAACCGATTTTTTAAACAGATTACGTTTAATAGAAAATATTTATTTGCATGCGATAGCTAAACAGTTGCTCTTTTATTTGAACCTCCGATTTGACCATAAAAGTTTTCTAGTTTTTAATTGGAGCACTGCAAAATCCACCGCAAATTATTTCTGTTTGGTCTTATAAAATTGGTGTAATTGATTACACAATAAAGTGTCAATTTGTCATTGCAATTATAAAATAAATTTCAGTGCTCAAACTAATGTCAATACAATTAACGTATGACGTGACATTGTAAAGCTGCAAATTGTTATCAAACAGCTCACACTTTATAGGCATTGAATATGAACAAGAGCGCTTTTCCTTGAATCTAGTTAAAAGTAAAATGAAAATGACTCACATTATATTTCGGTTTTTTGAACCTAAATTTTATCCCGGACTCGTTAAATTAATTTCACCGAACGTGGTTCGTGATATGAATAATGCTGCATCTGAAAAAAGTTTGAGTTGCACCATATTTGCCATAAAGAACACTGTCTTATATTATTAGTGCTTTTTAGTAAGAATTCGTTAATGCCTTGTGCTTGTGATGAAATATTGGTTGTTCCAAATGGCTTTCGTGAGCCACATAAAGGAGCGCCAAGGGCATTATCATGCAATAATATTAGCGTCTATCTGCAATGTAATTATTTCATTACGAAATGTAAATAAAAAGAAAAGTACGCGAGTAAGTGTTTCCCAATCGGGAATAGATATCTAAACTTTTTCTGCATTTCTTTTTCCAAGCGAAGATTTTTGAGGCCAAACTTTTGTAATATTCATCATGTTAAACACCAGACAATTAATTATCACAGTCATTAAGGTCGCGCCATGGTAAATGGATTTCATTACAAATTAAACGCAGATTCATCTCGGCAGTATACGTCTCGGTAAACATTTCGCTTAAAAGATTTTTACTTGATTGCAGTATAAAATAAAAACGGAGACAATTTTAGAATAGTTATTTATTTTTTGGAGTAAAGTCAAGTAATTTTTGTGATTTGTTATTAAAAAAAATGCGCGAGAGAAATAAGTATTTGCTTATATTTGGTTGGCTCCTCTCGAATGATGACACGAAATCGACCAAGTCAATAAACTTTTAAATTGCTTTCTGCCTACAAGATCTCGGAATTGCATCTGAGTTCTGCTACCTGTCATAAAAAATGACAACAAAGTCGAGTGAATTTAGTACTAAGTTGAGTACAAAGATAGATATTGACTTTTATTCTTCTACACAATATCTTTTTTTAAATATTAATTTTTTCAATTTTTTGTGTTTTATTTTTTTTAATTTGACAGATAATGAAATTGGCAAATTTCACTGCATTTTAAATTCAAACAAAACAGTTTTTATTTTTATCGTCGAGTTCATTATCATCAATTTGTATAAGTGCAATCAAATCCTTGATTGTTTACCATATGCGAGAGTAAATAATCAAGATTTTTTCGGCCATATTTCTACATCGTAAAAAAATTAGAGTCCCGCCGAGATGAGATTTTTCAACGCATATCAGTCAGTTGTCATTTTTTGTGCATGGTGGCATTCTTGAGTATAAATTGCGGTGAATAAAATCATCTGCGTTAAGGTGACTTCTCGCTAATGAATTCTGTTTCTTGTATATCTATAGCTTTTCAAATAACTATACAGTTTTACCAGCAGAATGCGTATGAGCTGAGACTGGAATACGCTCAAGGTTACCCACAGACACACATTTTATCAAGCTATGCACGTATAATGACTTTCTTTGATACCCTCAAATTAAATATAAATATCAATTCGCGGTTATAATTGGCAGACCATGAATGATCAATAGCGACATGACAACCGTGTTAGTTTAATATTAATGATACATTTATTATACCTGCGAATTCTCACGACATTATACAGTTCTCAATAAAATACTTGTGGTTTGCATAGAAAGTCATTCTAATTTAAATTCTATAACCAAACTTTATAGGTACTCGATAAAAAAAAACTTGACTTTCTTTCGGTAAAAATAAGGATTTGATTACGTGATTATATGCAAAAAGCAACATTAAAATTATCATTTACATAACGCACATTTTATTATATAATTTTAATTAAAAACATATGATACGAAAAAACCGGCACTGTAAAATTACAGTGTAAGTTCAAATTCACTTTAAAAAAGTAAATCTTTCGTTTTTTTTTGACTTGTCGGCAATTCGATAAAATAAAACAACCGTTAAATAGACGTAAAAATAAACTAAAAGAAATGTTACATAAAAAGATACTCTGTGTAAAATGAACGTATTGTAAGACAGTTAGAATAAATTACGTCGGTGTACAATATTATAATAAGCTTGATTTTGTTTCTCATTTCCTTAATCTCCGGAGCACAAATAATAGTTGCTTGACAGTAAATTATCAGCGCGTTTATTTCATGTCTTTTTCGCAAGACGTGTGGAATGTAATGCAACGATATGTATGATACTGACAATGTGATCGTTAAAGTCTCTGTTGCGGCGTCCCTGAGACAATCCCATATTGAAATCTCCTGTTCGGTTGGCGTAAACTGTCGTGCGTATACAAAACGCATAAACACTCTGTAATATGTCGGGTTTTTTTTTCATTCAATTCATACATATATATGTAGTCATGTGCCATGCTGACACAAGGAAATGCACGACTTCTCGACAAGTTTTTAGATACAGACAGGCTAACCTAGATTATACTGTTTTAAATTCCTCTTAGGGATATGCTAAGGTAATTATAATATGCTTTTAAGTATATCCTACAGTGAAATAAACGATAAGCGTTTCGCTTTATACTTTGCATTACATAAACAAAAGTATAGAAGAACACTTATCGTTAATCTAATTCAAGAAAGGCTTGAATTATTCATACGTTAAATAATATTTATTTAATTTTAAGTACTGATATTTGGAGGGATTGTCCATACATATTTGGATATTTACATAAACGGTGCAGATGTCGTGTATGAAATGCCGTTTAGATTTTAATGTGTTTTCTTTGTTCAAGTATCGTGAAGATGTTTTTTAGTTTTTTATTGTTGAAGATGTTATTCTTTTTTAGAAATTAATAAAAAAGAAGATGCAGGTTTGTTTTCGGAGAATGAATTTTTCAAATTTTTATTCTCCAATTAAAGATCATTAGAAACTTATTTAATGAAGTCGTCAGGTCGTTTTTACTTTCAATATTTTTCAAGAGCAGTTAAATGTTGACAAAAAATTTCTTATCTCTAAAAAATTAAGATAAATTATTTCATAATTGAATTTTTCAATTTTTGTTATAAGATTGAACTTTAGATAAAGTGCATAAATAAAACGACAACATTAAGATATTGATAACCATTTGGAAGTATTTTTAGCTCTAAATTATGCTAATTAACAGTCCAGTCGATTTTAATTAATTGTTGCATCCTGCAACTCAATTCAGTATGCAAATTTTTGCATCACGCCATTTTTTGCAAAATTAGATTTCGGAGTAGGAAAACCGCTTTCAAATTATACATTTCAGAATCTTTGTATTTTTGTCATGTTACGATGAATGTTTCCAGTTCTTTAAAGCTTAAAATAAAATTGAAAATAATACAACATGCATATAAAAATATTTTGGCAAATAGTCTACGCACGTTTATGAATTCGGTCTATCTGAATGTATGTATACATAGTCAACTTGCATTCAAGATCTGAAACCAAAACATCATCATCACCATAGTGATGATAAATACCATGTTAAATCTTCAAAGTATAAAATCATAAATCAAATATAAATTTTTTTAGTTTAAATATATAAAAAATTTTACTCAAGAAAAATTTTTAAATTTCATAAATTGATATAACTTAATGATAAAATTCCAAAGTAATCAGTCAAGAGGAACTAGATCAAGTTTCAGTGATGAAAGTTTTTTTAGTCTGGCAGAAGTCTGGATACAAGCCACCTATGCAAAAATTTTTGACATCCAGGCAACTGAACAACAGAAATAACATCTTGACATTTGTATTGAACAGTAATTTATCGGTGTAACAAAGATAATTTTTGAATTTACTCTTAAAATTAATATTCTGCCTACATTCCAGCCTATTATTGCAGATTATTATTTATATATGTTTTATCTTATTTTACAAAATATCAGAATGGGGATTATTTATAATTATATAGTAAAAATCAAATATATATTACTGTACATAAATTCAAAAGACAATTTTTTAGAAATAATTGATGCAAAATTGACTAAAATTATCCTTTTAACTTTTTCTTAAAATATCTAAAATGTTCTTCAAATTACATATGCTTGTACAATAAAAGTTTTACAAAAGAAAATTGTTCTTTGTTATTATTGGTTCGTAAAATGCATACTGTATTATCATATGCATCATCAGAGTCGATATGTACAATCCATAATATAAATTTCTGATTCACTGATCGTGGTCATTGACTACTGATTGAACTACAAAAATGCACCAAGGCAACGAACACGAACATGCATACATACAATATTGAATATGCGTTTTCCAAACACGTCTGTTGAGAATGACCATGAAAAGAGTAAAGACAAAAAAAGTTGCATGTCCAAAATGAATAATTGGTTTCGGAATCTTTGAGATGTTTCGAATCATAATTTATGTACGTGCCACATCAAAAGTAAAGGAAAAATGAACGTGATTAATTTATATTGTTAGTTTCGTCAGACACTTTTTGCCTTTTTACTGTTAATAAAATCTTAACAGTCAATGTATTGGATTAAACATCTTGATTATATAGAGGTAGGTAAGTGATTAATATGACATATAAATTTTTGCCAAGAATTATGGAGGCCATTAATTATTTAAAAGGAAAATTTGCGCAAAGCATAATATCGGGCAATGATATATTGAGCCGGAAAGATACAAAAATTGATTTGACTATAAGGATTTCCGAGAGAGAAAAAAAGAGTGGCACTTACGTTATCGTTTTAACGCAAGTACACAAACGGACGTTCTTTGTCTATTGTCAAATATGCATATGCACATTATTTAAGTAAGTGTCGTATGTAAATGTTTTCGTTTGAGAACAAAAAAAGTGTCAGAAAAAGAAACATTAGTACTTTTTCGCCTTGATCCTTCACAATTTGACGGTCAAAACCATGGTATGTTAATGTGTGCTTTAATATTAATTCAGCAAATATACATTTTTGTCATTTTGTCACTATTTATCAAATCTATTAAGAAATAAATAATAAATTCTAAAATTTAATAATCATAAAAACAACTTTGTATTATAATTGAAGCGTTTTTTATAATTACATAAAGTGAATGTACTGCGAATAATTTAGAGGTATATTGACTTACCAATCATTTGTTCACTTTACAAAGTTTTATTTATTGAGAATTTTCAATAAATTTAATAAACAAGGTTAATATTAATGATTTAACTAATAATGTATTATCAGAAATTGAAAAAAAAATTGAGTAATTATGGCGACATAATGTATAATCACTATGAATCAATAATATTTTATTGCAAAAATAATGAAAACTATAATATTTTTGCATTTTAATTATTCGTTTTAATTAGAACCCTGTCTTGCATGTACAAAAAAAAAGTTATTTGGTACAGAGTAATAAAATTTTATGACTTTTCATTATAAATCGATAATTGATCGATAATTATTTCTAATCAGTTACAGTTATTAACTTTCTAAAAGTTATCATGTCAAAAAGTAAGTAAAAAAATTGAACAAATAGTATTTTAAATATTTTTTTTTTCAGTTCCCAAAGGATTATTTCGTCATTCGAATCTTTTGCTATCATACAATCAAATGCTGAAACAATAGGCCTGGTGTCAATGAATGAAATCGCATTTACTTTTAATGATATTTTCTTAACGTTGAGAATGCTTTTGATTTCACATTGGCTAATTAAGAGCACAAAACTTGCGTTACACGAAAATCCTTACTTCATGATAATAACATTCTTTTTAAGCCATTGCAAGACAGAACACACACGGCAACTAAAAACCACAAGGACTCGTGTTATTCAATGTGTCGGCTTGATCGCTATCGATTCCAGGGCTGTGTCAGCGATAAAATAATCAATCCCGCGGTGTCTTTGTTCTTGATCAATTTATAGAAATTATGTCTGTACGTGGCAGAAAGCACCGATCAAGGGCACTCGATTGACCAACAACAACGAAGATTTAAGAACAGAAAATTTCACTTTCGCCACCATTATGAATCATCATAATTACACTTCAATTTTTCTGTCCATTTAAAATGCTTTCACTCCAATAAAAGTGGTAATTCATAATAGACGAAATCTGAAGAGATTTGCCTTGCACGAAATGTGAGTGTATACTTTTACTTTCATTGGTAGTTTTGCTTGAAAACTTATACGTCGGTGCTTATTAGCCGAATCAGTTAATACTGCTGCATGAAGATCAAACATCCCCTGTACTAAATTGCCGAACATAAAAGTGGAGTGAAATTGCCCCATGGTAATTCTACGGTTGTGTTAAGGAGGTACACTCACGCAAGACTGTGAATGAAGCAAACTAAAAAAATAGAAAGAGAAAAAGAATAGTTTGCACTGGTACATACATTATAATGTGTACATGATAGTTATCTCAAGTGCTGAATCAAAACAGCGTTTGCAATGTGAATAACTATTATGTGTCAGATTTGATATGGGCCCAAGCAGAAAAAACAGTCTGGATATAGTCTGGATAAAGTCTAGAAAAAGTCTGGATTTCGTTTAGAGAGAGTTTGGATTCAGTCTGGGTCTAGTCTGGGTCATAATAATATCCAGACTTAATCCAGATTTTTTCCAGACTGCACCCAGACTGTCTCCGGATTAATTCCAGAGTTATTTGCAAGTTGTATCCAGACTATTGCGAGATAATATTTAGTTTTGTACCAGGCTGAATCCAGACAGTATCCGGTCTGTATAGAGTGGATAAAATTTGAATACAGTCTGGATATAATCTGGGTATAATCTGAATACAGTCTGGATGTAGTGTGGTGTGAAAATGCTCAAGACAAATACATTTTCCTATAAAATCGAACATTAATTCAAAGTCGGAAATACTCAACATAAGTCCATGGTTCTGTAAAATAAAACTTCCAGTATAGTAACTATGGATGGGCCAGTTTTGAGCTCGTTATCATACATCGAATATTTATAAATTAGTTAATTTTTATGATGCGTTACTTATATTTTAAAATATAAAAATATCTATACTTATTCAATAAATATGTGAAATGTGAACGAATAACTGAATTAAGTTGAATATTTTTGAAATCAGCTTTGAAAAAACGCTGAAATCACTAATTCGATAAATTTTTATTCGATTCAGTCATATGAAATATTTAAACGTATTCCCGAAAAAAAGTATTACAAATTCGATATACATAATTTAAGAATTCAAAAAAATTGAGGAAGTAGGTTCTTATAAACAAAACTATCTTATATAAACAAAAAAAATTGATTTTCATTTGAAATGTCATGAAGATAGTTTTGTTTATATCTGTCAAATTTTCGTGTCAAGATAAAGAGAAATTTATACAAATTTATAAATTAATTGTTAGTGGCATTAAATAATACTGAAAAACATGCTCGGAAATTAGATTTATTGATTTTTTATTTTCTAAAGAACGCTAATACAGATATTGACAAATAACTCCGATTTTAAATTCATTGAAAATAAAATTATTTTCTCAATTTTTTTGAATTCTTAAATTATGTACATCGAATTTGTGACACTTTTTTCAAAGCTGATTTCAGAAATATTCAACTTGATTCAGTTATTCGTTCACATTTCATCAGACGTTTATTAGCTTTGTTTAAAATTTTTCAGAGCAATTGAGCAAAACTTTTGTGCAAAGGAACTGCCTACACTGAATATTATCTGCAAGTTGAAACTTTTACTAAAATATTGTTAAAAATAATATTTATTTAATATAAAGTTATTAATAATAAGATTGTATTAAAAGTAACAAATTTTCATAAGTACTGTTCTTTAGAATGCACAATAAATTTTACTGCTTTGGATTATTTGTTTCGTTCATATTTAGTTAAAAAAAGTTCTTTCGAA
>JABFPM010001590.1:0-19622 GCA_022817325.1 Idris sp. 1 HC-2018
TAAATTGTTAAAATGTTTATCAATAGTGAAAAGAAAAGAATTTAAGAAATTTGTTACTTTTGTGATGTAAATGACTTAATATTTTTAAAAATGTTACTCATGACAAATATTACTTAAATTGTTATATAATCATGCTGAGATTCCCAGCATTTCGGTTCTGGCACATTCAGCAGCGCAACAGTTGAATCACGTTTCTTTGATTTTGCGTATTTAAATTTCAATGGATTGAAATTATTTGAAAGAGACCTTTTTTTATTTTGTGAAACTGCGTCAGTTTATTAATATCAAAAAATATATTATGCAAAAATTAAAAAAATATGTTTTCGCTAATTTTATTTTTAATTAATCAATATATTTAAATTGATCGATTTCTGTTCATTAATAATTGTTGTTCTTTCAAAGAAGTACATATTTTGGAATGGAAATCCTAACCTATAAAATATTCCTCTAAGTCAAATACGAAAAAAGTATTAAAATGCCAATATTCGTTAAAAGAAATTAAATACATTATTTATTTATATGTTATAGAAGATTGAAAATTAACGAAAACATATTTTTTTAAATTTGTCATAACATACTTTTTGATATTAAATTACATGCGTATTAAATTACCAATACGCCCGAATACCAACCTAAGTGCTGGAATTTAGACAAATTAATTAAAAAAAGTATTAATATTCATCTGTAAAAAATTACTGCAAAAATTGAAGTATTTTAATTTAAAACAGAAAAAGATATCTTACCTAATGAAACGTGACATTTTTTTGTCGTAAAATTTTTTTTAAATTGAAAATGCTTAGATTTGTTTTTACTCTAATAATATATAATAATACAATTGATAAACAGTAATTATAAATTATTGTTACTTAATGTATAAAAGTTGAGATGTTAAATTAATTGAACTTAATAAATAAATACTGTTAGAAGTGGCTTATTTATTTTCCAGTCAATTCTATTTTTAATTCAGTGAAAGTCTTGTTGTATTTTAAAAGACAGAATAAATTAGTTTATACTATTAATTCTGAGCTCAGCCAGCCAGAAATATTCTAAATATAAGTTTGTAAATAAAACTTGTTTCTCTGCCTTTTAAAAAATTGTAACTCGAAAATTATGCATTGAAAAAGGGGAGTCCAATTGCAGCAACGAAAACAAATTAACTGGGTCTTTCTTATTATTCAGTATCGATAGTTTATGAAATGACATTTGTTGCCAGAACAATAAACATTTTGCTATCTGTTATCATAAAGAAGATTTATGGCATCTCAATCCACATAAATATTCAGTTGCGCTAATCCATAGCTTTTTTAGTTTTCAGGAAATTCAGATAAGATAGATTGGGAAGTAATTATCTGGAATTCAGTTACGACCTAAATTTTATCCAAGTCAAAAAACAAGATTATTTAAAACAAATGGAAAAAGGAAATCTTTTCAAGGTCCTAGCATTTTTTTGCTTCATAAATTGGATTCAATACAAAATACAACTTAAAGTTTTTTTTATTTATAAATTAGTCTACAATTATTTTTACATTCGCCTGGGTGCAACTTAAAATTGGCGCCAAATTTGAATCTAAACGAATTATATTTAACTTTGCTTCAAAGAAAGCATCTCGAACACCACTTCAATTGGACTGATGCGAAAGTTCCAGTTTTTGTGTGGTGGTAACGATCAAGAATTAACGTCGAATAAGTCGTGCTTTAACGCAATGAACCTTTGATGGTATACTTTGGTTTTAATCTAGAGGTGAATCACCCGACCTTGAAATAATCTCGCTTTCCTTGGATTTGTACTTCAGACATTATATTCGATATATATGAAATAAAATCAAATCAAATAACACGAGCGCCGCTGCGCATGATGAACGTGTCTATATTTTTAGAAATACGGGCATTTGATGAGGCAGGCCGCGACATTTACGACGCCTGGTCGTTTCATCATTTAAATTATTGATGCGTACGCTCGCTCGCAATGTGCCTGGATGCAAATGCTTTATCACTTTTGTTTATACCAAACTACTGCGCAGTTGCATCTGTCAACTTAGATTTTTAGATGCGAACTGCAAACATTCATTTTTAACAACGAATTCAGAGAAATGCGATCGTGGCGCCAATTTGTGTCAATTTGAATAAGTAGAATGTTTTAGGGAAAAGTTATTATTCCGGGTATCGCATTAGAAATTAGAAGTATTTATATGGAGACATTCTTTGTGAGTGTATCATTTAATTTTTTTTTTTTTTTTTGAAAACTATTGGAAATAAGGAGACACGTATTTCTGTTGTTTTTTATTTGTTTTGGCGAAAATACTGAAATATGATTTTTTGAAGTTATGCGCTCGCGCGCAATTTAGCGCACTGGGAGAAATGGACTGTCAAAATAGCAGTCTTGACTGTTACTATTACGGCGCGGACTGTAAGTTTCTACAATCTTGAGACTGCTAAAAGATTTTTACATGAAAACAAGTATTATACAAAAAAATTCGATTTAAAAACAGATATCAGTTGATTGAATACTAACAAAATACGTTTATAATACGTTTAACTATTTCAATTTAACATATTTCATCATAAAAATTAACGAAAAGAATTCTTGCAGGTTATGTCATGACGATTTTTAATTTAAAATTAAAAAACAATTTTTTTAACCAAAATGTATTTTGTTTACGTATAAATAGTGATATTTACATTTTTTTACTAAATTGATTTACTTACATATATTAACATTGAAATTGTTATGTATTTGTTTTACAGTCCATGAATCATAGAAGCTTACAGTCCGCGCCGTAAAAAGCGATTTTCTCAATAACTATCTGTTGTAAAAAAACAATGACGGGTACTGTTTTGAAAAAAAAATTTCTGAACTTTCGAAATATGAAACTTACAATTTGTTTGAACAATTAGAAGTTACGTAAAAATTTAAATTAAATAGAAAAACTCAATTTTTGCAAAGATCGATATATTTTTTTTCGATTTTTTTTAATCAAAATGTTCGTTATTTATCCGTTCATATGTGGTTAAATTTTTTAAGTGGTATCTTGAACGGTTAAAGAGACATGAGAATTTATTCAAGGTACGGCGCGCTGAGCGAAAGCCCCGCTGAACGACTAGTCGAGCGAGCGCTCACTTAACAATATTGCAATACGTTATGAATTAATCGTAATTTCTTCAATGCTATTTGATAAACAATTTTTAACAAATTTTTTTCTATTATACATAATATATTTATTCAATGAAATTAACCATTTTTATGTAAACTATTTAGAAAAAGTTTTTTATTTATTAACAATTTTCAAGTAACCTACTATATATTTCATCGCGCATATAAATTTTTTCTCTAATCAAAATTGACAAACGAAATCTTTTATTACAATTAAATTGCAACAGCATGATATTGTTAATAAATAACTTAGAAAAACTGTTTACTTTCATTTCGTATTCATGAGTCAATTTATCCTACGTTAATTTCGCCTATTTCTTGATAATTCTGATTAGAGAAAAAATGTATTATGCTAAAATGTATAAATTAAAATTTTTTTCTTAATATTTTACATAACTATTGTTAATTTTATTAAATAAATATATATTGTATAATAGAAACAAATGTGTTAAAAATTGTTTATCAAATAGCATTGTAGAAATTAAAATTAATTTATAACGTATTGCAATATTGTTTATTATTTAATTTTAGCCAAAATAAAAGTGTGTAAATTCATTTTACGTTTCGGAAATTTTTTTTTCAAAAATCTGTAAATTACAAAATTTGGTTTATTTAACAAAAATCACAATTTTAAAAATCGCCAGTTTTTCGCATTTTAAAAATCAGAAAAAGAATTTGAAAGATGGTTTCAACTGAAAAAATTGAAACTTCAAATTTGTTCATCATACGATTTTAAAATCGCGAAAAAGTGAGACTTTTTTCAGCATTACAAGAGGGATGGTCACAATTTCTTTACCGCATTGTCAAACTGCGGCGTTAATGTGTTTCCTGTATTAATTTGAAATGATCAAGTTTTCTTGAAATTTTAAGTGAACCATTATTATCTTTCTTTCCACAACCTGTGTGTGTGTGAGCCCTATTGTCTAAATATTATCAACAATATTCGATCTTGAAGTTTAGAAAAATAACATGTTAGCAATTCTACAGAAATGTTCTTTTTACTCTAAAAAAATCCAACAATTTATGGCTGAGAGAACACTTTTGGGACCACGTTTTTCTGAATTTTTGGCTTCTAAAATACCTGATTCATCATCAAAATCTATTAAACATAATTACCCTAATACTTAGTTTAAATAATCAATTTTACTATAACAGTATATGTATAAATATATAAAATGATGTAATACTGTTATAGTAAAACATGACAACAGAAGCAATATTAATACAAAAAAAAGAATAAATTTTTCTCTTGGAAATGGATTATTTAAACAAAGTAACTTCGATATAACTTTTTATATAGGTACTTGTTTTGTTGACACGGCATTTTGGAAGGATCGTTTTTACTCGATAAAAGATCAAGAAACTAGCTTCTAAAAATCTAAGTCTAATATTAATACACAATTTATACAAAAGAAAAGCTATAGCGACGTCGTTTTTCGGTTACTTTCTTAGTTGGGATTTTTTCCGAACTGATCTAGTCGTAAACTATGCAATAACAAAGAATTTTCTGAACAATGAAAAACTTTACATCTAAAGTGCAACATCTGGCAGGCAGATTTTTGGTTTGACTGGAATTACAATTTTTTCCACACTTATTGAACCAAGTTATAAAACTGTATGAATAATAGATTGATTTTTGTATCTTGATTTATTTACATAAAAATGAAATAAATCCAACATTTTCATTTTTGAGTTAAATATATTTTTGACATTTTCGAAAGGAAATTCACAGTTTAACATAAGAAGTTCATTTTGAGCTTATTAACGTATATCAAACTTGAATGTTTAATCATTTTATTGTTAACTAGAATAGTTAAGGCGCGCTTTGCTCACCCTTCACATGATATCTGATACTTGTAATTTTAATTTATATAATAAAGGTAATTGTAAATGAGAATTTGTTATTTGTTAAATTAGAAAAAAATTGAAAAATATGGATTTGGAACATTTGCCTCCCTACCCTTATAAGATAAAATAAAAGAGTATATATAGCGATTTTAGTTTCTTATAATATATTTTTTAAAAACTTGTTATCTAATTTTTATTTATGAAACTAAACTACCCTCGTTAAACTGGCTTAGACATTCTTGTTAAAAAATTCATAATAAAATAATTAAGAAAATCAGTATTTCCCTGAAATATTTGAGAAAATTACAATAAATCTTAGTAAAACTTTCTTAATAATTCGTAATAAGTAATTAAATTATATAAGAAAACAGTAAAATGTAACGCAAAAATTTATAAAATAGTTCATTGTCTTTACTTATAAAAAATAAAATGAACTATTTATAATTGTTAGCACTTTATTTTGATTTGTTAAAAAATTAATTTCTTATGAATTATTAGGAAAATTTTGAAAAGATTTATTATGACTCTACAATATGTTTTAAAGAAATATTTTAATTTTCTACAGTATATTAAAAAATTTCTATTGCACGGTTCTTGATAATTTTATTATGATTTTTTATCAAGAAAGTTTACGCTCGTTTAACGAAAGTAGTTTAGTTTCATGAATAAAGATTAATTAACAATTTTAAGTTTTTAAAAAATATGTTATAAGAAACTAAAATTACTAAATGCACTCTCTTATTTTATCTTGCCAATAAAAACGTTGCAAATAGTTGTTAGAAATGTTACATAACTCTGCAGCATTACAGAAATATATTTTTGTTGATAATTTAAAGTAAACAGGAGTTGCCAACAGTTTTTTTCGTTTTTTTCAAAATTATAAAAATGTGACTTGAGTCTCTTTTAACAATAAAAGTTTCAAATATATGGGCATTTCTCAGAAATCTTTAACTTTAGATCATGTAAAAAGTTTACAATAAAGTTGTTAACACAGTTAATTACTATATTTATTTTCGTTTATTTGTGTTTTAAATGTAAGAATATAAGGTAGAACATACATTTTTTCAATGCCTGCGGTAAAAATGAATTATTTTCAATATTTGATAAATTCAAACTAAGTCAATTTTTTTATTGAACATTTTGAAATAAAAGAATATACACGCACATTTAAATCAATTAATTATCATAATATACATAAGTTTCACAGTATTTATAATTTTTGCATGTTCTGTTCTCAAATTTATGCCTTCATTTTCCTCTACTTTTCCTTTTTTTCCTCTTCTATCTCTTTCTGTTTTTTCACTACCTTTCTGATTCCTTACATAAATAATTTCATCAAAACTATCCGAAATCGGGGGTTTACGAGGACAGCCTCTACCTCTTCTTCTTTCTTCTCCTGTACTTGTTTTATCATTTGTATGGTGTGCTTCGTCAAAAATGTTTTCATTCACAGTCAGTATGTCTCCATTTACGTTATAATTAGGAAATTCGGGAGTTTTACGAGGACGACCTCTAGCTCTGTCTCTACTTTTTCCTCTACTTGCATTTTTTCCTGTTTTTTAAATTTCTACTAGTTCACTTTTTTCTTTTGTACTATCACCTTCAATGTTTACAACCTCGGTTAACAAATTTGGATTTACACTAAAATGGCTACAAGGTGGATTCAGCATACATTCAAAAACAGAATAAATAATTCAAGTATAATGTATCAGCTTCGTCATTTTTCCATACTAAACTATAAACAGATTTGGTTTTTGGAATGACTTTCAAATTTGTTGATGCGAATAATATCATATGCGGAAGTGATGTCTTGATTGTAAGTTACTGCTCTATCACACATGCCCTTTAATGCTCCTCCAGTCCCATCTGCAAAACTCTTTCCGTGTCCTGGAGTAGTGAAATTCCAAGATGCATTTGTTAATCCTAAGTCTTGACATTTTGATTTAAATAAATAAAAATTAGTTTTGTTTTTATATTGCGTACTTGGCCCATCACTCTGAAAATAAATTGTTTTCAAGTCGCAAATATAATTTTTCATGAGTTTGAAAATTGAATCCATGTGAGACCAAATCGCTGCAGCATCATGTCGAAGATTTTCAGAAACTATACAAAAAAAACGCATTCCGTATTTTCATCAGTTTAAATTTTATAAAAGAATGCACCAGTGTGTAATGAAATTTGTTTCTTTGAAGCTCCGAAATGTACACTTTGAATCTCATTAGCATATTTGCAGTAATAATTTTCTGAAAAATCAATGACAACCATGGCCTCATTTGTCTTCAAATTATTTCGAATGCTTTCAAGCTGTTTGTACTGATGACTAGTATCGTACGTGTTTCAAATACACTGGTAACTGTTTATTAAATTCCTGAATCATTTCAGAAACATTGCACTCAATCTTAGCCTTTTTCGTCACTTTTACGGTAAACATTTGATCTTTAGCACCTAATCGATTTTCAGTTACAGACTGCCATTGATAATAAAATGTTGGTTTTATATTTTCTACTTCTGTCAAACATCTATCCTTACAGTCTTCACAAGTTCTATAAAAGCAATTCTTTTAAGAAGACTGACAAACCATTGAAATGAAATCTTTTCGCTCATTTATAATTTTAAGCATTGAAAGTTTTTGCGAAAGAAGATCAAAGTTTGCATGAATTCGACACATGCACGTATCATGAGAAGATGGAGTTCGTTTCACAATCCAAAAAGGTTTTAAACGGTAAAATGTTACTCGGGAAACTTTAACGTTTGATTCTGTACAATATTTTCGATACAAATTATGAAGAGAATCCAACAAATAACGTTTCCTTATTGTCTTTCCATTTCTCGAAATTTGATCTTTGGATCCTGGAGCATACGCCGAATTTTCGTCTTTTTTAAGAAAATTTTGAATACTTTTTCGCAGAGCCATTCTAAGACGTTGCCTTTCTACATTACTTCTACAAAAAAATAGAACATTATTGCGTAAATGTTTTCTTTATAAATACTTACTCACGATACCTGAATGTACTTTAGTTAATTTGTATTTTTTTTATTAATCCCCACTCATACACTAAGCGAATAGAGATTTGTTTCTTTTGTCTTTCATAGTAAGTTTAGTCTCTTTCAGTTGTGTTACCAAAACTTCCTTGTACAACAAATTTTCTTTAATAACTGACTCACCCTGAAGCATAATGTTTTTAACATTTTTTTCAGTTTCATCTTCATTTTCTGGCTGTTTTAATTTTTTTTTTTCAATCGTTCATAACGTCTTTCCCATTTCTTTGTATTTCTCTTTGCTGTTTTCAATTTATTTTCTGAAAATTTTAACTGTTTTCTAAGTCTCATTTCTGTTCTTTTTGAGAGTTTCAATGGTTTCAAATTCGAGCTCCTTTTTATCATACGTTCCTTACGTTTCCTTGCATTGTTTGCTTCTCGTACTTTCAATTGTACTTTTTCGCTCATTTGACTTAATGTTTTAATTTTACCTTCTTTTGGGCACGCTGAATTCTTCTTCTTCTCTCTTTGTGTTTTTCGTATTCTGTTGAGTTTTTTCGAAGTTTTTCTCTCCAACGCCGAACATACTCTAAATTTCGTTTTTTTTTATCACTTGTCATAGAAGTCTTAAGATTATGTCAAGATTCAGAAGTTTTTAATATTTTTTTCTTTATTTTTAACACTTGATTCTGTGATTATCAAAGAGTCTGCTTCAGAATTACAATTAGCTAATTTATTTGACGAAGGGGGCAATATTTTAAGCTTCCTAATTAAAAGATAGTCAAAAGATTAAATAGATATTATGAAAATTAATTTATAAATTAGCTTAATGGTACAAGATTCTTACGATTTTTCTTCAATTCGTTGTAAAAATTTTTTTTTAATTGCATCGCTCGTTTTTCAGCTTCTATTTTTCGTTGTTGTCTCTTTTTTCTATCAATTTTTCGTCCATTTTCTATTTTCTAATTCATTAAATCATACAAATCAAAATCATAATTTATAAAATGAAGTTGTGTTACTTGTTGAATTTTTTTTTTAAAACACGATTATTTTTCAATTTGTCATAGATAATATTAAATTATGAATAAAACTATGAGATATCAATTTAAAATGTTTTTCTATTAATCATTACTCATTTTTTAAAAATCTAGTTTAATTTATTTAATAATTTTTTAATTTAAATTATTATTTTAATAAAATCTTACACTTGTGACAGTCATAAAAAATAATATATTAAACATGAAATACAGATTTTGTAGTGTTGCACAATTTACACAATATGTATTATACAATAATAAATGTAAAAATATTAGATTTAGGCAGTTTTTACAAAAATTATGTAAAGCCGATTGCATCAAATATGTGACGTTTCAATGTTGACACATTACAAGCAACATTGTCCAACCCAAAATAATATTCAATTTCATATTTAATTTGATATTTCAATAGACGTTTTTGAAGTATTTTACCTGTTTTTCATGTGAACATTATAAGAACAATCTTGTATTAGTTCTTTATATGTGATTTGATTCGTTTTTTAATCTTATACTTGTGACATCAAAAGTTAACGACAAAGTTTAACAGTCTTCATGTTTTATTTGAAATCGCACATCAATTAAAACATTTTTTAATGTTCAATTAAACATTGAAATTGTATGATACACAAATTGAATAATTTTTGTCTTCGTGCTTATTACAAATTATTAAAATATTGTGTCAATAACCTATTACGACGTACACTATTATGACAGCTATGTAGTCTGTATTTTGAATTATTCGCAAAATATGTATTGCGCATGTTGAAAAAAGATTTGAAATAATTAAATAAACATTTATTTCATAATTTTTATAATTTTTTTAGACAATTTCGTATATTAATACCTAATATTCTTTATAAAAGTTAAACGACATGAAAGTTGAAAATTCTAGAGAAAAACCCATATTCCTTCTTTCGTCTCTAAAGACAAATTCAGTAACCAAAGTAAATTACAAATGAAATATTTGAAAAAATACTCTTTTTTAAAAAAAAATGTTCAAATTCATCAAATTAAAAACTATATTACCAACCATCCGTCGATAAAGCGGATCTCTTTTTTTTCATATCCAAATTTGCACCTTTTTTTTTATTTTCTTGCCAAAAATTTAAAAAAGCAAACAAAAACTCGCATTACTTATAACCCTACAGATAAAACAAAATATCACAATTTAATCTGAAAATACTATTTTTCTTTTTTATTAACTTTTGTTATTCGAATAATTTATCTGCAAAACAAAAACGTCTTCTCCAAAATTCAAACAATAGAAAAAAACAAGATATAAGTGTTAATTTATATGTAAAAAATATGAAAACATTGATTATGTCAGCCCTGTAAGGTGTGCTCTCTCTCGTCTGCTGCAACAGAGCGCTGTCGCCAGCTGTCAGACAGACGGCTCGATGCGGTTAGCGATAGCAGCGACTCAGAGATGAGTGCAGGGTGAGGATCGCAGAGACGTGCAATAACGAGGGTAACTGATAATCAGCGACGAAATGGAGCCAAGGCTCTCGGCAACGTTCAAACGGGGCGCACAAAAATGAAGAGCGATTGGCGGGCGCATGGTTTCTGCTGAGGTGCCAAAGCCCACGAAATGTCAGAAGTAGTGAGCACACGGGAACAGGCTATGACAGTAGCGGCCAAGTGAGACCTCCGCGACGTATTTCAGCCTGCCGCGATGTCCGTAGACGTCATTCAAGACCGAAGCTCTGCCTCGAGTGGCAAAAATGACATTCCCGTAGCTGCACAACCCACCACTCGAGGCGGACTCAGGGTATACAAAATTGTCGTACTCGGAGACGGAGGTGTAGGCAAATCAGGTATGTATTTCATTCAATTTAATCTAAACAAAACACTTCATTTTTTGAATGTATTAAATTCTACTCTGTTATGAAAGATAAAAACAAACAGAAGTGTTATTCAGTTGAAAAAATTCATCATTGTTATTTAATGTATGGAATATTTATTTTAACATTTTTTATCAAATTCGAATTGTTTATACAAGTTTTAGTTTTGTGAAAATGTTTTTAAAACATTTGCTTAGTACATGAGAAAATAGGTTTTTAGAAAAGTGTGCTTGGTACTTAGAAAAAAAATGTTTCAATAAAAAATATTGATATAAATATTCTGTCTACTTGTAATATCAACTGTTATTATTACATGAAAAATGTCCTTTGAAATTGTAAGTTTGTTTTCTGTTATGGTGAGCTCAAAATTCAAATTGATGTTTGTAATTGCTTTTTAATGATGTGAAATTTATTTTTAATACAATGCATTAGGTGGTTGCTTAATTTAGTGTTTCAATTTGAATATAAATAAATAAATTTATAATTAACTGTTTTATTTTAGTTTTTCATGTTGTATTTATAACCATAATTTAATACGAACAAATATGTATATGTAAATTATAAAAAAAATTAATTTCATATTTTCAAATTATTTATTAAAATAATAATGTTGAATGTTATACAATATTTTCCAAAATGAAATGCTTTGATTATTTTAAAATTAAAATGTAATCTGTAATAAATTTCTAATTTTGTTTTTAAATAAAATTTTATCAGTAATAATAATTAGTCTTAAATAGAGGCGAGTTATGCAGTATTTTTGTTTTACTGTTTTATATACTTTTTTATCTAAGTTATGATATCTGTTATATCTATTCATTTATCTTGAATCCCTTATAGATTTAAAAAAGTAAATATAATTTAGTTTCTGAAATTGTTTGGAATTTTATTTTTTATACTCAGTTTCAAAAACAAAAAAATAACATTAATTAACATTCAACATTCTATATAAAAAATGTTTATCACTTTAGAAATTTATATAAAACATATCTTAAAAACTTTTTATTCAAAAATCTTATCATAATAAAAAAAAAACATTAAAACTTATTTAACCAGCTAATAAAATTATTAAGGGATGAAAGAATGTAAACGTCCCTTAGCATAGTTTTTGAACTTTGTTATGTATGTATAATACAATTTTCCAATTAAAATTCTACTACTGAACAAATAAGAAAAAAATCGATATGCTGTTTATAAAATTAATAATGTATCCTTTGTTTCAGCTGTAACATTACAATTTGTTAGTCACAGTTTTTTGGATTATCATGATCCAACAATAGGTGTGTACCACACAATATTTATACAAAATATCTCTTCGCATATTTTCTATTATTTTTTGTGTTTTTTTCAGAGGATTCATATCAACAACAGGCAGTTATCGATGGGGAAGCTGCTCTTTTAGACATTTTAGATACAGCTGGCCAGGTAAATATACGAGAAAAATGTCACAAAATATGTTTGAAAAAATAACTCTAATTTATCGCAATTTAAAATTTTGTAACTTTTTTAAAAAATAGCTTGTATAATAATTCACTTAATTGCAATTTAATTTATTTAAAATGAATAATATTCGTTTAATAAACATTTATGGAAGAAAAGAAACGATTCATCTTCATGCATTGAGTTTAATTCTCTGAAATTTAATCTGTTGACGTTTTTTGCAGGTGGAATTTACGGCAATGCGAGATCAATATATGAGATGTGGTGAAGGTTTTATGATTTGTTATTCTGTGACAGATCGACACAGTTTTCAAGAAGTATTGGAATATCGTAAATTAATATCACGAGTACGAGCAAATGAAGATATACCATTAGTACTAGTAGGTAACAAATTTGATCTTCAACATCAGCGTAAAGTGAGTGAAAATATTTTTTCCCCATATAATAAATAACAAAGTTTGATAAAAAAAACTTATTTTTTAAATAAATTGTATTTTATTGAAGGTAACAACAGATGAAGGAAAAGTATTAGCAGATCAAATGGGTTGTCCCTTCTATGAAACGTCCGCAGCTCTCAGGCAATTTATAGATGACGCTTTCTATTCCTTGGTAAGACAAATCCGAGTTAAGGAAAGATCTCGCACAAACATAAGAAAGAACAGTCGCTGGTCACGCCTCCGATCGATCTTTACATTTATTTTTCGACGGAAGCACCGACAAAATTCTCACTATTCTCTTTAAGTCGCATAGTACAAACAAAACAAAAATAATAACGGACAAATTTAATAACGCAACTAGAAAAAAACAAACACAAAAAAGATGAAGAGAAAAAGAGAAGAGTTGGGTCGCTGCGATAAAAATGATCGTCGGCCGATTTTTCTTTGCGTACAACGAAATCGATTTTTAAACAAATTTCGTTACCATCATATAAAAAAGTCTTGACAATCCGCGTCACTTTTAAACGCACGATTTTTGCGAACGCTTTTTGTATATAGAGGCAGCTCTTTTTCACACCCTTATCTTAATTTATTTTTCGGCGCTGAGAAGTTGAATTTTTTTTTATAATAAATGGCATTTCAAAGCTGAACCAAGTTCGTATCAGTGTAAAAGCCAGTCTGCAGTATTACAATGTATTTTTTAATTGCTCCATTAGTTGACAAGAACTAAAAGTTGGATTTCCGTTTCAGTTAATTATTGTATTATACAAGAACAACATAATGGCTTTCGCCATCGCACAATGTTTCTAATCTCATCGGTGATGACAAAGTATATCAGTTGGTGTCAGAGAGATTTAATAACGACAAAGTGACTCGCAGCAACGGTGACTTGATTTTTTTTCCTTCGGGGATACGGATCCCTCGTCCTCGCCAAACAAACAGTCAGTTTGTTGTTCGCAAGTCGAGTCGTTACTGTAATTTTAAACTAGTCTGTAGCGAAACAATAACACTAATGCAAAACAAAGTAAAAAAATATGAAATTAAAAAATGAAGAAAATAACCCCCGTTGAATCAAATTCATGAACTCTAACACAATCGTATTCTACGAATTGCTCAAACTCTTCTATGCGGATTCGTTTAATTGCGAAAAACGGGACCTATTTAGTTGAAAACAAAGCGACTTTTGGAAGAAAAGAAGAAGACGATATGAAATCACGAGACAAACGCACACGATCGGCCCTTATTAGTCACGGGTTGATGAGACGTTATTTCTTTATCTAGTCGCTACTTAATATTTCCTAGTCAACTTCTGCATTTTGTTGTGAAGAATATTTATTGATGGACAAGCCGTAGCTCGGCAGGTACTAACAATCGTAGATACCAAATCGCTAAATGAATCCTAAAACTATAGATAATCAAAATGAAATCCAAAATTAAAGTGTTCGAGCTACGTATCGGAATTCGTATTTTTTCTGTCAATCTCTCGATCACCTTTCGAAAGAGTTGGATCAATTTTAAAAGATCGTTTATATCTGCAGGTACATATATTTTTGTCTTTCAATTTATTTTATCTTTAAATACCAGTGACAAAAAAAGTTTTTTTGCTATGTAAGGTAAAATGGATAAGAATTTTAAGCTTTCATAATTTTATGAATGATTCAAAAAATAATAGAAAATTGATCTATTAAATTTGATCCAACAATCAAACTTTTTATACATGTTTTATCTACTGTTAGAAAATATAAATTAAAACATAAATCATAATTTATGACGCGTTGTCAAGTCCATTGACGCCACGTTAAGTAGTTTAATAGAATGTTGTCTAATATTATTGAAAATATGGGTATGAATGGTGATACGAGAGATACAAGAAATAGAACTTGAAATGTATAATCGTGCTATATGTAAAATGTTGCTATATTATAATCTATGTTTAGTAATATACAAAAAATATAACTGTTAGAGCGTGAATATTTAAAGTTTATAAAAGCCTCGAGAATGTGCGAAACTGAGTAAGAAAGATTGAGAGCTTTCCAAGTGTTCTCTTATATATATTTTTACGTACAATTGTGAAGCTTTATTATTTTATGTCTAATTATATTTAAATGTGTTTCATTTTTGCAAGCAAAAAAACGGCGAACATTAAATGGTGCCCTCATTTTGTAGCGCCACAATGTAATATAAATTCATAGAAAACAGTATTACTTTTATATTTAATTAACTACTAACTGATGAACAAAAAAAAGAATTTAACTTCAACAAAAAATATTTTAAACACGCAATATATGTTCACAAAAATACATATTTTCTAAATATTACATTTACCGGGAGATTCTGGTAGAGGGGTAACCCTGTGACTCTCACTCGGGAGGCTCGGGTTCGATTCCCGGTCCAGCCATTCTGACTATGGTTTTCGTGGTCTTCCATTAGTCTATTCAACAGGCAAAAATGCCGGAATGGTTAATGTTGAAATTCCATCCACGCTCTCGTCTACCTGCCGCAACATCTTGGCAGGCTAGTGAAGAGGATAAAACGAATAACACGCCTTGCAGGGATACAAGAATTGGGCTGCGGTACAATTTTTCATTGCGAGGGAGTTGTTCTTTAACTCTGGTCTGTTTGCCGTAACATTTTGGCAAGTTGATGGTCAAAGGAGTTTTTGAAAGAACTATTCTGCAAAGAGTCGCAGGAACTGGTATCAGAACATTGTACTGCGATTCCTCTGGACCTTTGCTTAAAAATGGGACTTGAAATAAACTCTCTAGCGACTAAATAATAAACAGATGAAAGATAAGCACAATGACTAACGCTAAGCACTGAGGGGGGTGTATTCGTACCTCCTCAATTCCTTCAACTATTAAAAAAAAAAAAAAAAATATTAACCTTGGAAAATATGAATATATTATATTTCTCAAACCTTAAAAAAGACATGTATGAATTAAAATAAAAAAAATTAATTATTTTTCAACATTTCGCGGGCTAAATTTAGCATTAATTTATTTTAACTAAATCATGAAATTCAATTACAGAAAACCGAGCAGAAAATTATAAAAAGAAAATAGTTTGTGTTAGATCTTTTTATAATTACTTTTGATAAAATTTAATTTATTACAATTGATGAATTTTACTTTTACACGAAATAAAATTAAAAAATGTTGCGTGTTGAAAATATTTTTCATTTTATAACAAACTGGTGAAAATGAACAATTTTTGGATAAAATAAAGAGGTTTTTAATTTATAAAATGAGCCAAATGCATTTAAGCATTTGTAAGTAAAATTTGTTCTTTAATTTCAAATTGCTTATAAATTAAAGTATTATGAAACTGTAGATAACGAGTTTTAATATGCGAATTGCACAATATTTTTGATGATTCAATGTGTCAAACAAGAAATTGTTTATACCAAAAATTATTAGTTTATTTACATTTGAAATTAATGTGGATATAAGATTCTAATAGTTTTTCTGCATTTCATTAATAATTTAAATTTTTAGTTATATAATATTGTAATGAATGAAAACATATTTATACTAACTTGAACTAGAAATCAAAATATAGATGTTGAAATTTACTGAGAATATATTAAGTGTTGCTAATCGCATACAATTTTGATTTCAACTCAGTTGAACAAAGTTTTTTATATTTGCAGCATAACATAACATTGAATAGCAAAGCTATCAAACTAATATAAAAACGTTGCTGACAAATTTGTGCCACAGTTTCATGCATATTTTTTAAGTTTTAAAGAAGTTATTATTTTAACTGAAAGTAAATTTATAATTTTATATCTTAACGCTCTCCCGTACTAACATCGCGGTTTATCTATAGGTGAGGCGCCATTTGTCTTAGTGTGCGTGAATGTCGTAATGCTACTCGCTCGAGTGCGATAGAGACAGACAATAAAATGGCGCGGCGATGGCAAGGGATAGAGTTAAATAAAGTTTATAGCTAATTTTCAAGTATGTACCTGGTCCTTGACACAATTTTATACTATCTTTATTAATTGTCTTTTGCATACAATTTTGTTAAATTTCAAATACAATAATTTTAAAAGACATCGCATGATGCTACTTGGACTACGCAATATGGCCTATTTGGAGTAATTTTTAAAGACTCTCATTTAATAACTCATATTGAAATTAAAAAAAATAGACACTATTATTTTACATTTTTAAAATTAATATTATATCGAATAAAAAATATAAATAATCTTTCTTCGTACTTATGAACTAAGTTCCAGTATTATTTAAGTGAATGTCGTTCGATAATCTGTAATTTATAATCGTTGTAAATGTTAAACTAAAGAGCATTTTAAGTGACCTTGAAGTATATATCAAGTGAAATTTTAAAATACCTCACAAAATTTTTATGTCATTTTGCAAGAGAATATACAAAGTTCACATTCAAAATGTAAATTTTGATTCAGAATTAAGACTATTTGGAATGGACATTGAACTATTTAACTTCTTGAAATAAAATTGTAAATTTTGTTTCAGATTTGTTTTTATTTGATTTAGTTATTATTATTATAGTTATTTTTTGAGAGTGTTATTGTAAGAATTAAAGTTGTGTAAAAAAAAAGCATTATGCAAAACAATATTTAAAAACATTGAAAAATTAAAATATGAATAAGTAATCGCAATGAAGAAAGCTTTTTGAACAGCTTTGGCATTTGCTTCGTTTTATTTACGAAACCTCACCATTTTTTACTAATTGAATTTTATTGTAATAATAATTCGAGGTCTGAACAAAACTCTAATTAATTTTTTATCAAATGAAATGTTTTAATGTTTCTAGAAATTATTAAGTCTGATAAGTTAAGTGATCAAAAAATGAACCTTTTGTCCTATTTGACGATCAATCGTTAATAAAATGTACATGAAATATATTTACTGGATTTTTTTATTTATTCATTTAAAAAGAATATTGTTATGCGATCAATGTTTTACACATTTATTATTTTTTTGTTTACTTTTAGAATATATTATTTCATATAATAATGCTATAACTTTGAGTTCCTTGTTTAAACTTTTTGTTGTTTATTAAATTTACCTAATAAAAAAAATTGTCTGACCTAAAAATTGCTGTTAATTTTTAATGTGCCAAACCTATATCAATTTTTATTATTTTATTTTATTTTTTTTTAAATAAAAAGCTGACATTTTATTAGAATATAACTTAGCATTTTTGATGGAAATTAAAAAAATTATGTTGAATTAAAAGTTGTTAAAAACGTTTGAGTAGTGTGCTTATTTTTCCTATAAGTATATTAATGAAAAGAAAATCCTTTATTTTAATTTTTTATTTATACTGTTTTAATATGAGGATGAAGTCGATCAATAAGATGAAGATGTCATTTGTATAAAAATTTTTATTCAACTAAAATGTTTATTTTTAAGATAACAGAGCTTTGAAAGAGATAAAAATGTAATACAGTAAACATAATATCTTAAAAATGTATATTTGTAAAAAAACTATTATGTCAAGATAAAATTAAGCTAATACATATTTATTAATTATAGAAATTTATACTTTTTTGAAATGGCTAGTCAATTTGTAATATTTTCACTTAAAAGTATGTACGTTTGGAAATATTTAAAATTAGATAGCGTGAGATTAAAAAAAAATAATTTTGAACGTAATATGATCATGTTGATAAATTTTATACATTTTTTTAAGAAAATGATAAAATAACTTTAAACATTTTTAAATAATTCAATATTTTAGACCCATAAATTAATTTTAATTAGAGTTGAAAATATTCTAATA
Source organism: Idris sp. 1 HC-2018 (assembly GCA_022817325.1). NCBI lineage: Eukaryota > Metazoa > Arthropoda > Insecta > Hymenoptera > Scelionidae > Idris > Idris sp. 1 HC-2018. Next base: position 18,503 of record JABFPM010001590.1, read on the forward strand.
TATAAAATTATTAGCTCAATTTAAATTTAAAATTAATACAAAGTTAGTAATGTAAAAAAAATATGGAATAAAACCTTTGTTTAAATATTTTCAAAAATATAAATACAATTAATGAAACATGTCATTTTTTGCATTACTATGACCAAAATTGTAAATGGTTTATAAAATTTTGAATTCTATAGGGGCTCGATTAACATAATTTGGCATTGTAATTCAGAGGTGCACAAAGGTTCCAAGGGGCCAGTGGCGAATCTATTTGTCCTTATTCTTGTTCATTATAAAAATTGTTTACAAAATTAAAAAACAATATATGAGTAATTCTACAGATAATTTCATTTTATCGGTGAAAAAATACAAAGAATTCTGGCTAAAGGCACATCTCTAGGACCATTTTTGTTTTGTTTTTTGACCTCTGAAATACACAAGAAATGGTGATGCCTTTCGAAATTTTAAGGGAAATTGACACCTTCAAATTCTATTTTGCGCAATTTTACAAAAAATTACATAATATAAATAAAAAAGATCGAAAATTTGACTATTTTTTCCTTGTTCCTTGAACTCTCGAATACACGAAAAAAACTATTTGTTGTGTATTTCAGAGGCCAAAAAAGAGAAAATAAAGGTCCCAAAGAATGTGTCTTCAGCCAGAAATTGTGCCAATTTTTTTTACGGGTAAAATGAAATTATCTTTAGAATTGCTTTTATATATAATTTGATTTAGTATTTGAAATGATATTTAAATATAAGCATGAAGATTACTAAAACTAATAAAGTTTTTTAACTAAACATTTTTTTATTTTATTTGTAAAGAAAACAAAATTAAAGAAATGTTTACGAAAAAAATGCATACGAATACGATTTTTTAAAATAAATTTAATTGTATCTTAATTACCCTATAAAAATAAGATATTGATATTTCGTTTTTATAGATTGTTCGATAACCTTTTTTTAGATAAATAATTTTAAATTTGTTTTTAATTTAGGTAGTATAACTTATTAAAGTATATTCACATATATTTAAACATTCAAAAAAAAACTTGTATAACATTTATTTATTATAAATTTTTTTTTATTAATCTGGAGTTCTTCGCAACCTGATATCCGAAACAAATTGTTCCAC
>JABFPM010001591.1:0-19620 GCA_022817325.1 Idris sp. 1 HC-2018
CAAGTTATTTTTAACCTGTTTCAACATTTCAAAAGCGTTAAAAATTTCTCCTGAAATCCGACCATTTTTATTTATCGCTCGCTAAATAATGATACAGTTTTGCTTGACCTCGTATTAGTACAAGTGTCACGAAGTCAATCGAGCATCGTGAAAACGAACTTCGCATTATGAGCACTTATATATCATAGCTGGAAATGAGGGGAATTTTCGATCGTAGGGACACGTGCATTCACGCGTTAGAAGCTTATACATATAGAACGTCAAAGACTGTTATTTGCCTCAGGAAGGATCCATGAAAGCTGACTAGACCTAGCTGTCAGAGTCTTCGAACCGTTTTATATACGGATCTATATTTAGCGATGATATCAAAGAAATTTTAATAAGTCATTAATGTACAACTGAGTCGTTTATTTGTACTTATTGCCAGAAGTTGATCTCCAGGAAAAAATAAATTGGGTCAAGTTTTTTTTGCTGTTAATCATAATCTTGTTTACAAATTCTGTAAGAATTTATTTCAACTTCTCGTTTTTGATGCATTAATAAAACGTTGGAGATAAGCAGAATAAGTTATTGATGGATTTGTGCAGAAACGTATATGTTCTTTTGTGATGTTGCCATTATTGTTATCTATTACTGTTTGTGAATACAAATTGAAAATTAAAATTAAAGTCTACTTAGAAAAAGTAGATAAGTTTCTCTGTAATCTCTTTTAAATATAAATATTTTAAATAACAATCATTTTGCAGAGTAATAAAATATATTGGCTGAAAACGAAACATAACACTTTGTTTCGTTTTTAATTACTGACTTTTCTCGTAGTTTGAAAGTCTTACCATTTCGCTGATACATTTTTCATAAGCGTCTTTCTCTGGAAAGAAAAGTTTGAACGCGAACGGTTAAGGTTTTATAGAATTTTAAAAAGTGTACTTAATGTGAAATAAAACTTTACTTAAGTGGTAATTGATATTGAAACAAGAATTAAAAAATAGGTTTAGTAATCTTTTGACTATTGTGCATTTTTTTAAAAATAAAATAGAACTTTTACTGAATGAAAATCAATATGCATTGTATAAGTAATAAATTCTATTAAATGAAAATTATTATTTTTAGTGAATTCATTTTATCCAGTTTTTTATTTGTCTGATATTTTAAATTATTTACCAAAATACTTATTAATGTTTTAATTTAAAAAAAATTTGCATTTTATTTAATTTTGGTGAGTTAGCAATAATGATTTTCTCAGCTCATACAGAATAAGGTTTTTAAATAAAAGCAACAAAACTTGTTTATTTAATTAAAATTTAATGAATATTCCAATATTTTATCGATCCAATAATTACCACTTATATTGAAAAATAATAAACAACTTCAATCTACAAATCAAAACAGTTTGTTTAAATTATTACTGAGTCAGTCGATTATTCTAGAATTATTAGACTTCTAAAAAATTGTTAATAACAATTTATCTCAACGAAAATTTTGAGATTAAATTTTGAATGGATGTATCACAAAATTGTACGATAGACATTTTAAGAAATGAAATGCCATGAATATATATCATTTACGAGTTTTCCTGTGCTATGCAAACTGAATGTGCGGACTTATTGCCAACGACATGTTCCATGTCACGAACATGTATCTCCGTTTATGATTTGAGAGAGAATTGTTGTTGAGATATTATTCCGTAACATGTTTAGGCTATTTGGCATAAATAATTATAGTATACCTAATGTATTGTAATCACTCAGAATTGCAATCAACTTTTGTTAGTTTCCACTCTTTTTTATTCAGCAGAAACATTTTATAGATTATCTAGCTTATTTAATTATTAAATTTAAAAAATTGAGTTTTGAAACAATTTTTTGTTCATTCAACTGTTATATAAATGATAAAACTTTTACGTAGTGTTTTACTATAATTTGAAAATTTAAAAAAAATTCTCTCTCGGAAAATGAAAAGTGATCGAAGCACGTCAGTTTTGTGGCGAATAAAAGGGGAAGCAAACTGTCTATTACATAGTCAGAAAAAGATGAAAAATTTCATTAAAGTTGTTGTTTACCAGCAATGCACGTAGCTCTCATTTACATATTTTGATTAAACAGATCATAGGTGTAAACATAAAGCTGACTTAATCTCGATTGCCAAATTTTGGCCTTTGATTGATCATTGATGAATAAATAATTGCAATCGATATAATGGCTTCATTTTGTTTGCAGTGCAGTTAATAATATAATTGACCTGATTACAAATACAATTATACTATTAATTGCAAATTGGATATATTTAGCTGGAGATTGAGGTTCAGGACCATTATTACATGTCAGCAGGGAATTTCTTCGTTCGATGAACGCATTTTATGTAAGCACTGTAAACCGACCTATTCTTGCCTGAAAATCATTTCCAATTATGATTAACTGTTTGATTACTGCTGCGTTTACCTCTATTATATTCTAGAAAATGATTGTTATCGATTGCTATTCATATTAAAATTAGAGGGTGTCTTAATGGTAACATTTCTACGTATTACACACTCAGAAAAAATCGCGTTGTTGAATTAATTATATGTTCATGGTTGAGGCATTTTTAGTTAATACAAGTAAAAATATAGTAATTACAACTAGAATATCAGTTAACGTGATCATATTCACGTTAACTATATTTTCTAGTCAGTTTTATGGTCAACTCAATTTATGTAGTAGAATTGACTGAATCATTTGTATTACTAAATCAAAACAGTTGAAAAACGTAGTAAAGTTTTTCACTAATGTGAAAATGAAATATAAATCATTATTTGTAATGGATTTAAAATCATGAATTATAGTAACTGATAAATGTTGATATACTGAAGAATCATTCATTAAATAGAATAATATTTTTATTGTTCGATTTAACATTTACATATTTACGGATGCGTATCGAACAAAAATTTTGCTTCTATAACCATCAAATATAATAAATGTCACGTATGGTTAAGTTTACTACATTTCCGAGTTGACATTATTGAGTTAGAGATAAGTTGACCAAAAAAACAACTAAAATTTTATAGTAAAGGTTACCAAGTTTTTGTCTGAGTGCACGTTCATCATATTGTTTTACAAAGTTGTGCAAAATGATAATTCTAAAGTTTTAAAAATTTGTTTCTTCAAAGTTCTTAATCTAAATTTTCTAAATTTCAAAAAATAAAACATTTTTGTCTCTTAATTTTTTACCTTGCAATCGAAATTATTATTCATAATGTTATGCATCATATGTATAGTTAAAGCAATAAAAATAGTTTTTTACGCTTGCAAGAATCAGTAATGAAAATAACATTATATTGCTTTCCGTGAAATAAAATTCGAAGCACATTTTCATAAATGTTTTATTCGATTTAAATATAACGAAGAATATGTTTGAAAAAACAATGAAGAAAAATATCCAATTTTAATAGCTCGCCAGATTTTATACATACTTTAAATGCAGTATATTGTTAAAATAATTATTTGAATAGCAAATTAGATTTATTTCTATTTGTATGAGCAATTTTTTTCTTGTTTTTCGGCATAAAAATTGTGGTGCCCTAAATTTTAAAATGACACTCTTCAATATACAATTATGAGTAATTTTGCAGGCAATTACATAGTAACAGTAGAAGAAATTGAACTTTAGGAACTTCAAGGACAACTTTAAGACCATTTTTTCCTCGTTTCTTGGACTCTCAAATGTATGACAAAATTGAACCCAAATAAATAGAATTAGTGACATCGCGAAAAGAATTTATTTTATGGAATGGCTCATACATAATTGCTACCTAAAACTCAGGGAATGTAATTCGTTCCACATTCGACTTGTTGCTAATTCGTGTATAACTCGAGCAACAAGTTTAAATTTGTTGCTTTATCGTGAAACTTTTGCTATGTCTATGTAGTATAAAGCTTGAGAGAGTCGATTGTTATTTCGTCAGTGTCTTTCACAGACAAAATATTTGTCGTTCTATGTAAAAGTAGTTAAATGCTTGAGAGATACAGTGGGATTTTTCAGCCTTCAGGATTACAGCTTTTGTACTTCTGTGAATCACACAATTTTTCACTAAGTTGAAATCATTTTTGTGTCTCAAAATGACTATAAATTTAAGTGAAAAAAAAAACTAATGTTTTTACTTATATGAAATTTATTAATTTGATTATAATAGACCAAATATAATCCAGAGCAAAAATAAACAGGTTTAAAGAGTAAATGTATTCTAAATTGAGCTATTATTTGATGAATTTTCAATCGTACATTAATTTAATTTAAACTAAAACTGAATTTTTTTGTCTGGGATTAAATGCACGTGACAATTTTATCAATATTTATGATTTGTTTATAATTTTATTTTAAAAAAATGGCCACAAATTGAATAAACTCCACTAAGCTTTTATATAAACGTCAATAAGGCTTTTATTGGTGAGATAAATGAAAAAAATTATTTTATTCAAATCCTTTTTGATAAAACAAAATTCTTGGAAACTTCACCAACATGTCAAAAATAAATACTGTTATTTCACTAAGTATTATTGAATTTTAAGTGATTAATTGATTGGCATCCAATTTTCCTCAAATTTTTTTCCACAATCATATTTTCTATAACTGTTTATTTCTCCACGCTCTTATTCCATAGTTCATCAATTTACACCCATAAATACTTTTCACATGATTTATTTTCTATAATTTTCATAATAAAATGTTTTTGTAATACAATAACACAAACAAGTGGAAACTTATTTTTTACAGTCATCATATTTACAGTGACACATTATTGCAAATGTATTATTGCAAATTATGACAATTTAAAATCACAATCTGTAAAAAATTGGTAAGATAAAGTAAAAAATTTCATTAAAAGCAAAATAAGCAGAATTAGATACTTAATTGTAAATTACAAAAATGAGGTGATTCAATCATTAGACTAATTAGTTATGGTGTATGAATAGATTTTTCGATGTAAAATTATATTTTATAAATATAAATGAGTTTTATTTTTGCAAATTGTATCGTAGTTTTGCAGCATTCTTTTACGTTGAAAGAATGAAGCATTTTAAAAACAAACAATGATTTTTTACAACTATTACTTTATCACTTACTTTGTAGGGAAGTTATTGATATTTGTAAGCTAAATGAAATTGCTGGTCCACGGTTGAGCGCCATTTTTCAGAAGATAAATATGGCACATTGTTACGTTGTTGAATAACCAAACAAAAGAGAAAAGACAAAAAATTAACTTTGAATGAAATTAATTTCTGAAAATGTTTCTAAAACATTATTCAGATTGCATAAGAATGGAAACAATTTGTCTCTGCAACAGGTAATATTTTGATTTTTTGTGTGCTTAAAATTGAATCAACGACTGACAAATTAGCTCACCATTTTGCTGATAAATGATTTATTTGCATAGCATAAATATTTGATTTGAACGATATTTTAACAGAATAATTCAATGCTATTTAAATACAAAATTGAATTTTGAATGAAATTAGTAATTGACATTGTTTAGCGATATTTTTGCTCAGAAATGTTGAAAATGTATGCAAAGTAGAACTTTGTAATCGATTAGCATGGTATAAATAAAAATAAAAGAAATTATGATCTAGCCTGTAATGGAACCAATACCGGTAACAAGAATAATAAATAATAAACTTCAATAATACCGAAATTATAAAGGAAATTCTGAAATTGCACTTTTAATTCTGATGTACTAGTTTTAAACATTTCTTGTTGTTTTATTACTAAAGGTACTTTTACAACCACACAAATAATAAATAAATAATTCTCATCGAATAAATTTTATTAGAAACAATTTACTAAATAATTTCTGCGTTCAGTCATTTTTCCTTTTCAATATCTAGAAGGTGCAATCAAGAATGCTGCTTTTACAGAACGAAAAATTATAAAAAGCTCTTAAAAATATAAAAACACGACATATGTGAAACTAAATTTCATACTCAGTATATTAAACCACATTACAATATAATTTATATTTCATTGTAAGTTTTTAATATTTTTTTTTATTGAGTAATATTATAAATTTGTAAAGATTAATGAAACTAATAAGTAATTTTATCATCGTGATATGAAGTGTTAAAATATTTCTGATTTAACTCACATTTTATTTTAAGTACTCAATGTCAATAAATGACATAATGACAGCTTATAACTTGAGTTGCTATTCATACAACTTCAATGATAAAATGTTACCACTTATGTTTCTTGCCTCACTAAATGGTACAATTTCTCATTGTAGTACACACGATCAGCTTTGTAATTTTTGTTTGAAAAACTTTAAAAGTTATAAACTTTATTTTAATGTTTTAAAAATAAATTTGGATATGGAGAAGAATCTTCAAAATAATTAGTAAAACTTTTTTTTATCAAATTTATGTTATATAAAGTGATTTTCTTTAGTATTCCAATTACTTGGACAATATTGTCTAAATCGACTGAATCAGAATTAATTTTACTTAATTTAATTAAATTCAATTGTTTGTTGAAGTTGGAATTATATCATTCGATTGCGTAGCTACGATTTTAAGTAGAATTGATTTAAATAAATTGAATACACTTACATATATAAATTGTTTATTTTAATACTAAAACGCTTGAAAACAGTTTATTCAACTCTTTCATTAGGTAATAATTTTTCAATTCAATTAAGCTTTTTTATAACTTTCAAATATTAAAATATACTATATAGTAGAGATTACATTTATCATTATTTATTTTTCACTTTTTAAAATTAAATTAAATACTTAATGAAAAAAAGTATTTAAAGTATATACTAGAATTATTGTTTTGTTATATGAGAAGACCGTAAACAGTATTTTTTATTATATTTCAAGAAAAATTAATTTTTTTAAGTCACACATTTTTATAACATGTATTTCATGCGTTATTTCTTACAATGCTGTTATATATTTAAAAGATAAAACCTGTGGCACAATTTTTTTGTGATACTACTTAGTGCAGCAATTTCAGCACATTGTTTCGTCCTAAATCACACATTATATTTACGCACTAACTCGAGAAAAAAGTTTTTAGCCGAAGCTCCTCCTTTACTACGGCCATGTTCCATTGTATTCTCTAATGGATTCGCAGGATCGAACACAGTGCTCTTCTCCACCCGTTGATCCAGTGAACTTTTGACCTCGGCTTCAGTGATCGCCTCGCGACCTTTACTTAAATACGTATGTCGTGTAAATTTTACACGACTCTCACAATAAAGCTACCAGCATCAGATCTTTGATTATGCGACAACGAATTTGTGGCAAATTTTTTTTCAACGAGATTTCTATTTGACTTCGACAAAGCTGCGTTTGAACTCAATTGAGTCGTCAAGCGGTAAAATTCATTCTCCAACAATTATTTTATTCAATTAGTAAACATTAAAATTATCACTGCAGAAAATTATTAATTGCTTTTGAGCATGCACAGTTTTTGTGTTTTATTATTTTGAAGTCTAATTTACATATAAAATTAATGATAGAAAAATATGTGCACGCAAATTTATTAAAAATTTTATTTTTACAAAATGACAATTTATTTATATATTTTGCATCAATACAAAATTGGGTCAAATTTATGAATATGTAGATGATTTATATATTGTTCGTTCTGTCAGTTGAATATGGCAGATTTCTTCACATCGTTGACATGCACTGTAAATAACAAAAAAAAAGTTTTCATTTGAAAAATAAAGAGTTTAATTTTTATTTTCAATGTTTGTCTTTAATTATTATTTAAAATTTAAACTTATCGTGTAATTTATCGTGCAATGTTATCAGCTTAATTTGCTAATTTAAAATTTATTATACATACATTAATTCGCAAGTTTTATGTGTCCATTAACATTCGTTGATAAATATGAATTAGTTTTTAAAAGTAAAGGTTTTTATGAGTAACAATAAATAGAAGAACATTTATTGAATCAATTGAATTTATTATAAAATATTAATATATGTATTTTTTTTATTAGTAATCTTGCACCTTTGTGAATAAAAATGTTTATAATGCATAAAATTTATTGCTATTATCAGAAAATCGTACTTCAAATGTCAAGAACTAGAGCGATCGATGAAAGGTGCGTGCACGCGCAAATACATCCTATATCAATCAAAAAATTCATTATCATAATGGCTTACTTTTTCCAAGCTTAAAATTGACTAAACTGCAATAATTTAGTATTATAATTTCGTGTCATAAAAGAAAAGTTCTATTTTTATATATTTTGTTTACTTTAAACATCTATCGACACAGTTTAATATTAACAAATATGGCACTACAAATCGATAAAATAATACAGTTTCTAAATAATAAACGTTCAAAAAAGTTTTTACAAATATCTTTACTATTTTAAATCATAGATTATAAAATTTATAACTATAGCTTTCATATAATAAAAATAAATTTACTAATTAAAAAAAAAATAAGTAGTTTATTTTTGAAATATGAATTTTATATATAAAAACTATACAAGGTTATTTTTTGGTAATGAATAAAAGGCTTGATTTTCAATTTGATCAAACAAGTAGAAGATACTGTTTCAGAAAATAGGCATTATTCAGACGCAAACAAAAATTCAAACGATCTCGAACATTTTTTGAAAGTTTATTTCTTTAGTTTATACTATTCCTCATATCATCCAATTGATAGATTTTAATCTTAATTAATCATTTTTTAAATATAGCGATTTTTATAGAAACATGCAAAGTTCCTTCGTTCGGACAAACCGCCGACCGTTTGTCCGGACACTGCAGGTTAGCCAACAGTTAGTATAATTCTGTGACGTCGCCGGGCAAACTTGTTTTGTTTTCATAAAAAAACTGTTTATTGAAGTGATTGTTACTGTTGAAACGTGATGAAAGGTTTGTAAAAAATTGAATTATAGTAAATTTGAAGCTTAATTGAACTTGACAATAAATACTTATGCAATAGTGACTCGAAAACTTAACCTAACATGAAAAAAAAAAAATTTTTGTAGTCAACATGGATGAATAACATTTTTAATTAATAAATTCTAGATGGAAAAATCAGGAAGCAGCAAGAATTAAAGCATAATGCGGTTTAAAATTACATTTTCAGTTAATTTAAAAAATCCAAATATTTGTATAATTATACAAAATTCGTTATTTTTATTAAAGATGATTATTAGTTAAACATTTTTTTAAAAAAAACTTACGCAATGATCTGTGAAAAACTAAGCGGTTAATGTAAAATTTAGATTCCATACTGTGATTTGTGAACTTTAAGTGCAACAATTTATAACGTTTAATATGATGTGATAAACACAATTAATGTTCCTACACATTTAAAAATTTCGTAGCTCTTTGTTATGCAAAAAAACCTCCTTTTTTCAGCTTGTCCGGATAAAGGTGACGTGTGTTCGGACGAAGGTTTGAAGCTCTCACGTCCGGACAAAACACTCATTTTTGTAAACCGTTTCGCAATTGCAAAAAAAATATTTATAAGTTTACCATACGCGGACTAGTTAAACAAATGTTTGAACTTCCAATATCACTTATTGAAAAAAAAAAAATTAATTTTTTCACTTGTTTTAACAATTGTACAAAAGTGTCCAGACGCTGGGCACTTTTCCCTACTCACTTTTATAGTTAATAACTAGGTTAGCCAAGTAAATGGTCCAATGTTCTATCATTTCAGTATTTTAATTAATAATATTTTTTTTTTGTTGAAATAATACAGTAAAATAGTATTTTTTCAAAATTTTATTTCCGATAATAAAAATAACACTGGTACTTTATTATCACTTGTGTTAAACTTATTAGATATTTATAGTTTGTATAGAGATGAAAAACAAACCCACCGCATTTCAGATGTTTCGAAATAAGGATAAGTTTCTGTTTTGTTTCATTTTATACATTTCATTAATCAATACCAATTAAGCAAAGTAAGTCGTGGCGAAATGTTTAGTCGAGTTAAAGTGAAACATCTGATTAATGAAAGTTTACAAGAACCTAATGCAGTTATGTGTGAGCTGGATGCTAATTATACCCAGGGATGGAAATTTTTATAAGATATTCATTTGAATTTAGTATGATAATTAAATTAAAATTCACAAGATTAATTAATGTGAAATTGTTATGAAGTTGGGTGAGCAGAGCAATGTTGGTATTTCAAAATAGTTTGGAAAAACAAATAAATAAATGAAATTTACTATTATTTGGTCCAATAATTGATTTTAATTAGAACACAAATAAATTGGTTTCACTAATATTTGTTTTGTTTATATTTTTGTAGAGTTTGTAAACTTTTCATTAAAATGTTGAGTTTTTTTTAAATTATGTCGTAAATATTTATAAATACTTTTTCATTAATTCTTAAGTAGTTTGATTTGTTGAAATTCCAATAATTCTTACAGAAATAGTACATATAAAAAATTATATAAAAAATCGAATTACCGCGGTGAATTATTGTAACCAGAATTTATATAATTGATCTAATAATTTGCTCAGTTATACTTAGAATTTACATTTTAATTGGGATTTGAAACTTTATATTTAGATACTTCAACGAATGATTTGAGTATCTCAACAATATTATAATTTATTTATGAAAAAAAAGAATTGAATTTGGTGATTATAGTCATTTATTTTTTTATTGAGTAAAAAAAAAGTTTCACAGTAATTTTATGTCATTAAATTGAATCTTGTTTTTGATAGAAGAACTTTTTTAATTGTATGCAATTACAGCGTTTCGTAACTTAAATTCTTTCAAGCAGTTTGTAGGTTGAAGATTTGTTTAATAAGGGATAATAGTTTGAATAATACCCTGAGTAATCTGAAAGTTTAACGAAATACGAATTGGGATAATAATCTTTCAATAACATGACCGGTTATAATATAATAACACATTTTTTCAGAATGGAAAGACAATAATTGTTTAAATCATTACATTTTCATTGTCAATTCAAATTTTAAGTAGCACTCACAAAACTGCACCAATTTTGACAATAAAAAAACATCAAAATTAAAACTTAATGTCTAAAAATTAATCTGTTATATTAAATTAATAAAACTTGAATTTTATAATGCATTAAAAAAAAATTATTTTACAAACATATTTAAGAATTAAATAATAATCATTATTTTTTAAACTACGCTTAAAGATTCGCTTTTTCTGAATAAAATTCAGAATAATTCTACCATTTATCAGCGTTAATAGCTTTAAAATGATTCGGTAATATTTACGTTTGTATATGTAAATTAGTTTTTTCTTTCAAAACTGATGATTGTTTTTGCACTAAAAGTCCTTTGACAAAGAGCTTCTAATAGCTAGAGCAATTATAATAATATTAATAGAATCTTATGTTTTACATTCGATCGATTTAGACAAATGTCTACAAACTTCACAAGATATTTGTGCATGATACGAAGTATACCCATCTTGTCAAAGCTGTTAGCACATAATTAATTTTCAACCAAAGTCTCTTAAAAATGATAACTTTTGTCTTAAAATATTTTATACTACTCCGGTTATAAGATTTTCTTATAAAACAAATGAGTGACATTATTTTCTCAAAATTAAATTCTTTTTTTCTCTCTCATTATTTTATAATTTACTTCTTGGCCTTTAACATTTAATACACTTGAATAAAATCTGCCAGTCTCATTGGTAATCTGTCATCTGTTTTCGTAAAAGTAAATGAATTTCCAGTTCATAATCCATTTTTTTTGGACGATATATCATTTTTAATTGAAAAAATTCCGAGTGCATTGCTTGAAACTTTTAACGTTGCACGTAAAACGAAATAGCTGCACTTTGACGTGATTTTATGGTTTGCGAATCAAACAGAGGTATCAAATGTTGTTTGCAGTGGACTAAAAGATTGTACAATTGATCTTTCACGCCCTATTTGTTAGACGGATAATCTGACTGATTTAGTTTATATGATAAAGACCAATATCAATAATTAATTTGCATATAACAATGTCAATACGGTTCAGAAACCGGTTGATTTTGCTCAGCAATCAGCGGTGCTGGCAGTTGCACTATGAATAACTGTCAGTGCTTGCATTTGTAAACACATATCTATTCATTACATGACTTCTGCTGTACATGCGGCGGATATTGCTCGTGAACCGCACTCGGAGTTTCCTCTTATATAATTTTGTTGTTGTTTCTCGCTATTTTATTTGCTTCTACAATTTTTAAATTTGAAATAACTCCTTTTACTGTCAACATTTTTATGTAAAAAAACGTAACTAAATGAAAGCTAAAATACACAGACAAAATTGTAATTAAATTTTTTCAAATTTTCACTAAAATTATACAATTTTCATGCAAAGCCTTTTCTACTCTACGTGTAGTTGGAGATTTTAATTTTATTATGGAAATGAAAAACAAAAAAATTTGATTTACAAAAAAAGAAGTAAATATAGAAGGTATTGATTAATATTTAAGCGAACTTGTTGAAACTTTAAATTCTGTTAAATGATTTCAATCAAAATTGCGAAGTCCTTGAAAATTGTACGGTTATCTTAGAACATAATTTGTAAAGATAGCTAAAAAATCATTTCGTGCTATACATGTACAACTTTGTCGTTGAATGGTTCTGAATATGCAAAGAAAATGTAATGTTGACATTCGTTTATCTGAGATCTTGATTTGTACGCTTCGAACGTACAACTCCATTAGATAACTGAATAGAACTGAGTTGATATTCATTTCAACATTCAATCATGCAGAAGAAGTCAAAGTACTCATAATAAATATGAACATATATTAAATTATAAATGCAGAGTGATATTTTCTACTAAATTAACTTTATAACAAAAAATTGTTTAAAGAAATATTATTTTGATTATGCAAATTCAATAGACATTTAGTAAGTAATTCCATAAAACATATTTGTGCATTTTTTTATTTTATTTTTTCATTTAAAAATTAATTTACTTACAAATTTTATAATTTTTATGCAGTATAACATTTTATTTCTTATGAGTTCAATACGAAGCAATCATATCAAGCTCTTAAAATGTTGTTATAAAAATTACATTAAACAATTTGAAGTAAAGTCGTTTTGGGAATCTTGGTGCAAAGTATGTCGAAATTTGAACTTATAACATGAATTGTACAATTTATTAAAAAACTGTCAAATACTACTTCGAAATATTTTTGAATGTAGTGAATCATTTTGAAGTGACATCCTTCAAATAGTAATATTCATATTATGTAATTCTGCACATAGCTATTCCTCGCCGAAGCGAAATCGAAGTATAGAATTTATTTCAACATGATTATGTTTTACCATTGTATGGAGGGCCACTGCTAACCGTAAATGTATGATGCGAAAACCACAAAAAAATTTTCGAATTACATTGGATTGCTAGTTTTTTTATGGTTACAAGTAAAACTTTGTACAATCCCATATCGAACTAATTTTTTACAAATGCAAGTCCATAAGTAATTTTTATTCCAAAAATTACATTGCATTGGATAACATTTTCTTCCACTTTGAACGTCATGCATAATTTAAAAGATTTACACAAAGTTTACATAAACGTAACTCTTCATCGTATTCTTTTTTTGTATAACTTAACATTTTTTTTATTTGGCAATACAAACATATACAACAAATATTAATGTAAATGCGCTAATAAGTTAAAAATACAATTAAAATTAACATCGAAAAACTTGGACCATATGAAAATAATTCTCGTTAGTTTAAATGATTAATCTTAAGGTGATATATCAGTCATATCCTTTCACATGTAAAACGGGGGAGATTACTGAGTCAAATCTACTGCACGGATTTGTCTCAAAAAATTTATAAATAAACTAGAGACGTAAGAGATTATCGTGATATACTTTTTATTAAAAAATTCAATTATAGTTTGCAAAAAAAAATATTTTTAAGAAATGCCGAATGGTCAAAATCTTGTAATTTTTTGAAAAAAAATTTTTATAACAAATTATAATTGAATTTTTTAATAAAAAGTATATCACGCCAATCTCTTACGTCCCTAGTTTGTTTACAAATTTTTTTTAGACAAATCCGTGCAGTAGATTTTGCTCAGTAACCTCCCCCGTTTTACATGTGAAAGGATATGGCTGACATATCACCATAATGCTTTAAATTTTGGTAAAATTCAAATTTATAAACATATTTTTAAAATAATTATCATTTTAATAAGACCGTGCCTGTTCATGTTAAATATTTTTTTAATTTTTAATATTATTTTTTGGCTTTTTCAAAGTAAATGTATCTATGCAAATATCTATGTGAAGAGAAATTTACATTAAATTTACATAAACCTTGCTATTAGGATGGACATAAAACTTTTGAAAAACGCGGCAAGATCGCATTTTTCTACTTTTACTTTTAAATTTTTTTAAAGATTCACAGATTAAAATATTTATATAAAAATATAGACAAAAGGTAAAAATAAAAATATGCGACTAAACGTAGATGACCATGTGTGACATTTGAAATTTGACATTTGAAGTAAATCATCAATATCTCACAAAAAACTGGTTAATTATAGATAGTGATAAAGTTATTTTTTATTTAAAACAAGTATTTTCTATTTTATTAATAAAATAACAAAATTTTAGAATTTTAAATTCATAATTTTAAGAGCTTAAAAATATTTTATTTTTAAAAATTTTTATTTTCAATACTTTTATTTTTTCAGTTGTTTCATTTTTAACTAACTCACATTCAAACAAATTTCTTGATGACATTCTTTTTACATTGAAATTTTTCTACAAAGAATAATTGTATTAGACTTACATTTATTACTTCTTTTGGATTAACATTTATTCGTTAAGCTTATTGAGGCTTACAGATTATCTACGGAAAAGCCTAGTGATAATAAAATTTCCGCAGGTGTCCCCAATTGAATGCTGTTATAGGAAATGTAATGATCTAACCAACGGGTTTTTCGAGCGCCATGTGTTGTTAAACGTCACGATATGCACAATTAAGAACTTGTTTTGGCTCGTTAAACAAGAACTAGTTTCCTGGAAAGCCAAATTTACCTGTGAACGAATTTACCTACAAGAAAACTAATTTCATTCGCGTGAAAAAGGGATGATACAAATTTCAGCCAAATGAAAATCATTAATCCCATTCATCATTGTAAATTGTTTCAAATAAATTATTTTTACTTTCACAGTTTTGTACATATATTTAATTAAATTTATAGTACATTAAATGCTTGATTCGTTTTTTATAGTCTATAGATCGTAAATTACTATTTATAGATCATTTAACCAAGATTCAATAGTGATAATATGGTGAATAAAGGCAATCATGAACTAATTAAGTTTAAAGTTACAGTTTAAGAAATAAACAATGAAGAGAATGCAAAGTAAATGAAATTAAATTCATTTGAACGGAAGATGTACAATTTACTGTAAAGTTTAGAATTTAACTTTAATGCTGAAAACAATCCTGATTTTAATAAAATCAATGTTTATAGGAGAACTAAGCAAGTATTCAACGTAAATGCATAAAAAGCGAAAGAAGCATTATTAAGTTTGAAACTTCATTTTTGTTTTATGAAGTTTAAATAGCTCTTACCACCTTAATGACGATTTAATTTTTGTCACATATAAAACACGTATTGTAAAAATTGTTGTATAAAATCAATTTCATAAATTGTCAAATGGCAGTATATTCTTGATATTGCAATGTGCATTAAAAAGTATATTTAACAAAATTGACTTTTCCATCAAATTATACTGATAGCGTCAAACTTTGAGAAAGTCATGATATAATTGTGAGAACAGTGTAGCATGAAACTAGCTTAAAAACTTTTCTCGAGTGTATTAATTTAAATTGAGAAATTTACATAAATAAGATTTAGTTAAGAGAATATCTTTTTTACTGATTCTTCAATTTCATGCCACGATCAGTTTTACATATTCATCTTTTGGTATTACAACTTGAACGAATGTGTCACAGTCTAATCGGCTAGTAGTAGCAACCAGATTGTGGCCAGCCAGGTTCATGGAGCATGCATATTTATGTAATGAATAGACTATTAATGTACAAGTTCACGCTGCATTCAGATTTGATTTAAAATCACGTCTCATTTACAATTCAATATTTTAGAATTAATTATTTATATAAAAAAATTCAATTCTTGGTTAAACTATATAATATTTAGTGCGTCTATTTTTTCGACAGATACTAATAAATAATTATGATTGAATAATTAGAGTTACAAAATTATGAATCTTATAAAACAAATTTATATATATTTATTTGATTATAGCAATGGAATAGATATTTATTGATTATAAAAAAAGATATTGCAATTTTATCAGGACATAATGACGTATAGTAATAATTGACATGAAATATGTGATTTAAAATCGTATTATTTGTTTAATTTAACTCAAAATTTTCTTTACATTTTTATGTTAAAAATGATTAAGTACTTTAAACTTATATGTACATACCATGTGTGAATAAGTATTCTTTTAATAATATTATAACACAAGATATATGGATGTTACATACAAGGCGTACATTGTATATAAAATATTTTGCTATTCCACAGTTGATGTATAATCTTCCAAAGTACACTTTGCATAAAAAAAAATGAAAAAAAAGAACTATATTCTGTTATTTTGTCACAAAATTAATTTTTGTCGCTGAACTTTAAAATAAATGCACTTTGCCCTAAGACATGACATCGAGTTATTGATCCAAATTGTTATGCACTTACATATTTTATGCACATCACTGTAAGGTTCACGATATATTTTGTGACAGGTATTTCAGCAAAAGATTATCTTTTATATAAAGCTTTATGAAAAAAATTGTAATAAAAAACTTTACTATAAAATAATACGCTTTTTTCTTGTTAGTTTTTTTTCAAATACATTCTTAAAGTTCTAATAATAATTATAATAAAATTAATTTGAAAACAAAAACTTCAATAATTATGATTGAAGTAGATCATGCAAAATCAATGTAATTAGCTTTCAATTTTTAAAATATATTTTGAGTTCAATCTTCTTACGTTTTTTTTGTCTTAAATACAGGATTTTGGAATCTGCTATAAAACTTTGCTCGTTTTGACGCACTTTTTAAACGACACATTTTCGCTCAATTCTGCATGCAAATGTGTCTCTCATTCATGTATGAATTTCCACTTCAGCTACTCAGGCAGATACACCGTCGCATCGTCGATGACGTCGACACAATGCAACATGTCCCATTCTTGTTGCACTATGTGATACATACATCGTTCGAAGAAAGCGGTTTCTGCAATGCAGCTTAAGTGTCAGCAATGATCACAAATATATTTAAACGACGTTCTAAAAAAATATTTATTTCGATTTTAAACTAGTATTGCAATTTTATTGATTATTCGAGTAAAAAAAGATTCAAAATATAGTAAAAACAACTTTTTTCACATTGACAATTTATTTATGAAAAGTATTGTCAAACAAAATAGTTGTAAGAAAATTAAAACCAACATACATACCATTAACTATTAATTTTATAGGTGATAATAAATATGTTTAAAAATATAAAAATCTATTGAAAAAAACGGAAATTGATTGTATAGAGTGATAAAAATGCTTAATAAGAGCTTTTATTTTTCTCGTTAAAAACTACGTACAAAAATCTGAGCACCTTTCAACGACCTGAAATTGACGTTTCAAGTGTCCAAACGTCGGTACTTTAAATTTGCAGTGTGTTTTACAATTTTTTAAATTATTATTAAATTATATTTTAAATTTTTAAAACTTTATTATTTTCTTATAAAATGTTTGAATTAAAACTTGTATACAAACCAATGACAGGAAATACTAATGAATTTTAATTTTTAGATGTATTCATTATTTTGCAATAATTTTTCTGCAAGTTTTTATTTTAAATTTATTAAACCAATGCCATTACCGTATTATGGTAAATTCTAATAAGCGCGACTAATTCTCAGTTGAGCGACGTTTCCCTTTGGGAGATCACATTAATCCGGATCGATAGAGAAACTGGTGGCTGCTTCTGCAATTATGTACAGAGTATAATATTTCACACACCCGATCGACAGAGAAATTATCTTCTGTTATGAGGTAAGTTAAGATGAAAGAAAATATTATCTGTCTCTAACGCAAGAAAAAAAAATATTTTCGAATTTCGATAGAAGTAAGATGACATAATGTTTAATGTGTTTCCGTAAATTTAAAAAACAGTTTTTTAAACAAAAAAAACCATAAAAATGTTTAACAATTATTGAAGTTCAAAAAAATTGTTTGATTTATATTGCTATCTTGAAGACACTCTAATATTTGCTGTAAAAAATCCTCTTTCATCATCAAAAACATTTTAATAGTTTGCAAGTAAGAAATATAAATTTGTGTGGCCTATTGCTTAAGGTTATTTTTCAGGTCATGTACACTTGACACCTCAAAAACCGACCAAATTATAATCTACAAAATTATTGGAACGTGAACCAAAGATATTAAATTTAAGAGGTCTTTTTTATCTGGATATCAATTTGAACTGAAAAAATATTCACAAGAATGCACTACGTTTATCTAACCAGAAAATGTAAAAATCTTTACTTTTATCAATCCTTTATACGCAAATTTTATTTTGAATTGTAAATGAGAGTACTGTCAACCTTTACGAATTTATTTTGTCTCTCTTTAAATTTTTTGCTGAAAGACTTTTTCACAGAGTTAAGATATATTTTGTGATATAAAATAACGTAGATATTTGTACTTTGTTCCTGTGGATAATTATGTAGTTGTAGCATTGAATTAAAATTATAATTTTGTTAATCCTGCATAAACTATCGTAAAGTTGAAAAAAAAATCAAAATGAATAACAAATTATAACTTTGAAATTTAGAGATAATTCGTTTAAATTATTTTTGGAGAGAAAAAATATTTTCTGTAACTAAACAGCTGCCTCAAACATTTATCAAACATTTAAAACCAAATGGTACGTATTTAATTTATATTTTTACGATTTAACAGTAAAGTTTATTTTATTAAAATATAAAGTTCATACATTTTTTAATTTAGCATTTTAATATATTCCTTACTGCATTACTCTATTTTATAAACTGAGTTTGAGAAAAATAATAAAAATAAAACAAAACACATAAAAATTGAATATGCATAATCTGTTCAATTGAATTAAATAAAATGTCAATATTAAAACACTCCTGATGCCGGAAGGGTCGAACGTTTTCTGGAATATTGCAGTTGATCAAAATTCAACTTTTTCTGCCAAACTTTTTTCCGTGAAATATTAGAGTCAATCTGAATCGTCATTATATGCAACTTAGTTTGATTTCGTATTGCGTTTAAAACTGAAATATATTTCATCCAATACTTTTTTATTTACTTTTTCTAGCTAGTACTTTAAATGCAAATAAATGCTTTCTATTTTTGAAGTATTATGATAATCTTTTATCCACAGTTTATGTTAATAACATTCAATTTAAATGGCAGTGCAAAACGTCAAGTTCAGAACGTGTTGACGTAGCTATTTATATAACAGCGTATTTTGTTAACTTTTAGATTTTTTTAACTAAAGGGTATTTCAGTTGATTGAACATGATTTCACAGATTTAACGAAAACGTGTCAAAAAAACCAATATTACTCTCGTCAAAGTT